>NNCF01131688.1:55640-76605 GCA_002313205.1 Laupala kohalensis | reverse complement strand
TATATATATAATTGTGTGTGTGTGTAATTATTGTAATACAATTAGTAATTTAAGAGAATATTTTTACACACTCATGAACATTTTAAAACAATCGGTAACACCAGACTTTCGCATAGTTGTAACAATTAGTTTGGAGATCAACAATAACCAAAAAAATCACGATATTTTAGTCCCTTGCTCTATCTACTCCATGTGTCATTTGTCACACATTGCTTGGGTCGGCGCGACGCAACGCGGCGATACGTTGATACTCTTTTCTTTCGTCGCCCCCACCACAGTCGTCATAGCAACAGCGCTAATAAACGATAAAGGTCGCAAGGGAAATCGACATACTCGCATAGCAGTTACATCGTCATCCACTCGAAAATGACATTCAGTGTGTGTCCACATTGCACGATGTCTGTGCTCCAAAGGAACAAATTACGAGTTGAATTAAGCTACTTTGCAAAAAAAAAAGTATTAAAAATGAATCATACGATTTTACAGGAGAAATATTTTTTCTGCGTCATTTTCATTTGCTTGCAATTCGATGTGAATCAATTCTGCACGCAACCTAAGGTATAAAAAGACAAATGTTTCGCGATAATCATAAAAACATACTTTTACTTCTTTTAATCACTGTATTAGCCTCTGTGCAGTTTTTATGGTTTGGCTCGTGCAAACGTGTACGTTAATGAGAAATAGAATTGTGATATTTATATTACTGTTTAATTTTTCTTACACTGGACATTAATATTAAACTGGATATATTGAAAATCTTGATTGCAGTTTCATAGAAAGATACAAACACATTAAAGCAATCTACAGACTCTGCATTCGCCAACTTTTTAACCTGATCAACGTCATTGATGTACGGATATCTAATCTAACCACGTACTACACACTACTGAAACTAAACTTCTCAGAAAGTGACATCGTCTACACTCTATGACAGTTCGAAATTTACAGACACATGAAGAGAGAATATACCAAAATGATGAATGAAGATATCAATTACATTTCGTGTGAATTTTTTTACCATTTTCTCAACATACTACCTTCAAAACACTACCTCCTGGAACACTCTGTAGGCCAAAGAACAAACTGATGATTTCAACATTGAAGAGTCCGAAAACGCATAAATTGTTTACTTAATTATTTATTTTTGATCATGTGTGTCAATGATTTGACTTGAATTATAAATACATGAATTGTCATGGATACGTCCCACAAGAATTTTTATTATTTATAAATACGAAGAAAATTACATGAGATATATTCATGAGTATTTACAATGTACAAGAAATTCGACAACACCAGAAAAAGATGTCCGATGTCCTTGTTTATGAACTTGTACAACCAGCAACTTATCATTGTAAATGTTAAACCAATATAACTCACCAGCGATTAAAGGGCTTATCACAAATTTAGAGGTGTTTTTTAATCGAAATCATGAAGCACGCATATGAAATCTATGACAATTTACAAGACGAAACTTACAAAGGTATTTTAAAACTTTATCTCGCTTATTTTTACGCTTTTCCTTGTCTTTATTTGCTTAAGACACAATTCGTCATTCAAACTCGTATCTGCAGTATTGAATTTTTTCCCCTTAACACTGATAGCTCTAATAGCTCCAGGGTCGCCGTTTTTAAATACATATCATTCGCTCCCTTAATAAAATATATAATTTTATGATCAAATGATTTACATATTTATTTATTCATTTATTTATTTACATAAGCCTTTATAATAATCTTGTTCGTATTAGTATTTATCAGAACTCAACCTCAGTTAAGTTCATTATATCTACCGCGCCATTGCAACTCAGGATTCTCTCCTGTTATCATTGATTATTAAGATCGAATTAACGGGATGTTCTGTTGCTTTCTGTCAGGGAGTAAATAGTGAATTTTTCATATTTTTTTGACGATAAATTATTAATAATTTTTAAACTTCTTTAGGATATAGATGACTTCAGCTTTAAAGTTACCAAAATTTACGAAAGATTACATCTAGAATATTTTTGATCATTGTAAACAAGCAATTACAGTTTCAGACAAATAAATCACTTTTTATTGTATTAGATTTGGATTTTATTCTCTTAAATCACTGAATACTTGAACATTTTTATATAGTTACTTGTTCTTGTATGTAGGCAAATACCAAGTATTTATATTGATCACAGTAGAGAATTAAATACTATGCAACGAATTTGAATGACCATATTTGAATATTTTCAAATTGAACTTTATTACTTTCTTGGTTTCTTTATTTCAATGTTAACGAACAAACTGAATCATTTCTCCATTCTTCATTGAGTTTTATGAGGATGAATGCAGATTACACATTTTTTTAAGTTAATTAATAATATAAATTTTATTATAAATTGTATTTGTAAAATTATATGTGGTAAAATGCACCACAGAACTTTTGTTGCTCAAATGAAATATTTCTTGTGAAGTGACTTACTAAATACTGTAACCACAGTCGCTTTTCATGACCGCAGGAGCAATAAATAACGCAAGCACTACCTCCTTACTTCCTCGAGTGTCCGCAACAGGTGGCGGAGTGGGTTCAACAGTGGTTTGCGGTAAGCAATGTTGGCACGGTGAGTCAAGTTACTTAGCTCATAAGAGAACGAGCATTGAGAAAGATACCCAGGGACGATGTAGTTAACGAGACAAAATGCTTCAGGATTTTAAAGGTACCCTTTAGAACTTATAAAGTGAAAAGAAAAAAAAATATTTTAACGTACTACATTCGACATTTTATTACATTGATCACAAATTTTTCAAACAAAAATGCTACGCTTAAGACAAAAATCTCGCTAGTCACTAATATGTGTTGTGACTTGAATTGATATATATTGAATGAACTGATGTTGAAGATTTATGAGTTGACAATTTCTTAGAAATAAAATAAAACAAACTTTGTCAAAATAGCAGTTGCAAGCTGCATATTTTCACGTGGAGGACAATAAACTAAGTTATTCTCCGGAAACAAGCAAGGGACCATCTCATCAATTCCGATCAAGGGCCCTAGGGCTGCAGTTGTGGATTTAATATTTATAAAAGAAATTTAATAAAATACGTACTTACAACAATTTATTATTTCAAAATATATTGCTGATATAATGTTCAGTCAACATTCAGATTGATAATAACAAAAGTATTAAATGACATTCCCACCAATGGACAACAATCCGTCACTAATCGGAGGAAAACTGTATTTACCCGTTTCGATAGGCACGAATATGTGTTTTCAATCAACAAGAGATTTTAAGAATTACATTTTAACAAAAATGTGGTAAGTATTAGGTAATGAATAATGTTTTGCGACAGGGACATCCCACCAAAACATTCTCGTAAATAAGGTCAAGCCCGAAAAACAAATACGTTAACCATTGTTATGGGCGGTTACACTCATACATAAGAGAGACTGAATCAGTCATTAGATTAAAAGCAGGTATCAACGACACATTCATTTGCAAATACTTTAATAACAAATATCAATTTAATAACTACTGATACTTAATTACAATCGATTTGAGCAATTATGAGATATAACTATATCGCATGTGTTATCTACGATAGTCATATCAACAATTTATCTCAAATTACATAAATAGATTTACACTGAATAACAATTTGAGATATGACTTGACACGAGTCAACATTCATGTAAGTCATATTATCTATCAAAAGATAGGAAACAGTTTAAGCCTACAAAAACAATATTACCTAGCGATGTCGCTAGAGATAACAAATGTTGATATATATGTCGAGGACATGTTAGCTATATCCTAGTCATATATTGAAATATACACCAGTAGAGAATTAAACAAAACTACTAATGACAAAACATTAAGTAGTTCATATAATACAAGTAAAGATTTAGTTGTGATTAGGTCTTGAAGAATCACAGAATTGAATGGATTTTCCTGAGAATGATTTTCTGGTATAAATTAGTCCTTGTTCACCATTGAAGTATCACGCCCAATTGTCGACACAGAGTTTCACTATATGTGGAATAGATCGTCATGTAGAATCCCTCTTGTATAGATTTGTTGTGACTGAAATCGAGTTAAAATAACATATTAGTTACAGAAATAATATAAAATAATGTTCACGAGCCACTGTGAGAAAAAAGTATCCATCTTGTTGATCTGGAGCTAAGATCTTTGTTACGAGTCCCCTGAGAAATCGTTGAATGGCTGATGAGACGTCCTTTGTCAGGGTTTATATAGTATACCTTCGTAGCCCCAGGCAATGGATTACTATTGGCTAGCTTACTCAAGCGTTTTGTTTCTCTTACTTCTCCGTAGCACTATCTCTTTATTCCTTGACAAATTATAGGATGTTTAGGTTGTTTATTCTTAGGAGGTTTAAATTTCTTTGACTCTTTGGGACGACCTCGTTTTTTTAATCATTTTGCTTGCGGAATGAGCAGCGGTAACACGTTCTTTACAAGCTTCGCTTGCAACAACCATAAACAGGTTAATTCTATGTACAGAGTTACCAAATGAAAATAAAGAATGAGAGTGGCCGGACAATGGCAGTAACTGAAGAAATGTTTCCGAACCAAACGAACAACACTCGTTTTCTATAGTCCATATCATTAATTCATTCCATATTTTGTAATGACGTTTTTATCTTTCGGATGCTTTTCTAGGAGAATTTTGAGATAAAATAGATACAATATTGATATTATTATCCTTTGAACCAATACAATGGAAAATTGGCTGGGGAAAATGGCATTTCGCATCCTGAAGGCTGAAAATTTAGGTGAATAGATTCGACTTTTAGATTAAAAAAGCTGAAAAGATTTTCAGACCAGTCAATACAACCCACTTGTCGTGAAGTTGTACATATAATAAACATTAAATTGATACGTTCTGAGAATATACATGTAATGCTTATTATTGATTCTACTTTCTTATGAACGTAGCAGGAAAAATTGTCAAGTATTTAAAATTACAGAAACTTTTGTAGTTATATTCAATCTGTACTTACTCTGGGCAAGGCTACGTACATTGCCTCAGCATTCTCATGCCAGTCACACTTCTTCTCCGGTTTTCCTTTGGGCGTGGGAAGAAATTTTCGGAGAGATAATTAAACCAATTGTTCTCCATGTGGTCATGCACAGACTTTAACCGTTTTTTGCAATAAATTGTTCATGAAATTTTCTCAAATAACCAAACGACGTACAATGTAAGATATTGTCTGCTCATTTTTCAATAGTTGCAAAATATTTCCTTTCAGAATATTGACAAATGCAGTATCATGACGAAAATAGGATGAAAATTTTACAAAAAAATTCATTCCTCACATACTTCTTATTTTTTTATTCTGTAGAGAAGACAGGAAAACGTGTATGAGAGAGGACGTCCAGTAGTTTTGAACCACTTGCTTAGTTTTTGTGCCAACCAGAAGATTGGCTTTCTCATAAAGGTGAAACAAAACGAACACAATATTTTTTTAAATTCTAGTAATCGTCAAAAAAAGCACTTTTAATAATTTTATGTCTATTTTTATGAGACAGCTATGTCTTAGAAGTCAAAACAATGATTAAACTTCCTGCTGTTCCTGGAAGTTAATGAATTATATTCTATGTCTGACTATACAAGTTGAAGATGATTATTCCCGGTTTACTAAAGGATGAAATTATGATGAACTCTGGAATGCACTACTCTGAAAAAAAATTATCCTTTAAAAGGCATAACTTGTATTTCAGCAAATTCCCATTTCGTTAAGAGCTTAATATTTTTTTAATTATTCACTCTTTTAATGGTTTTAATACAAAAGCAGCAGTAAATATCGCGAAAGAATTAAGTCCAGTTGTCCATATATGCAGAGGTAATTATTGATTATTAGACGAAATCTGCAATTCACCGATAATTGCAAAACTCGACTCGATGAAATTCCATTTTCTATAAAGAGAATCAGCACCTCCCCACACAGTGTCCTCATTCTCTCGCCCCGCATGACCGCAGCCCACAAGTCCTCATTGGCCTAGTCCCCAATCGACGCGTGTGGAAATGCTCGAACACGAAAAGCACTTCCGCTAAATGAGAGAAGAGCGCAGGGCGAAAGGGTGGGAAAGATTGCCCTTAGACACTGGGGAGCTAAAGAGCAGCAGAAACACAACACTCATTCATAAAAATAATTACTTGTTCATATCGCATAAATATGAATATAATTACAAATGCATTCATGATTAATGCGGCATTTCAGATTAATTGCTAGTTAATTATGAAAGCTAAGAAGGAGATGAGAACACACGGACGATTGCACTCGTCGTGGGAATACAACTTAAATATTATAAACAATACGAAGAGATTGTTGAAACGTATATTTACATAAATGAAAAGGGGCTATAAATTTTACAATAACGTAATAAAATAAATGCTGACGGAAAATACCATAAAATTGATGAAATAATAACTTTTTTTTTCATAAAGTTGGAAAAACTGGAACATACTCATCGTAATATTGTTAGAAATAATCTAATAACGATGTGACCACTGAAACATGTACAATTAACCATGAACACCGTGAATAATAAGATATTTTTCTGAGGAAATAAGATCCAACAACATTACGATGATTCATAAATTATAATTAAACCAGAGAATACTTAATAAAAGACAAAGATTAGGATACTAAACCACTTTACAACAATTTAATTTTGTATTATTAATACTTAATGTATCAAATTTGATAGGCATTGTTTTTTACTATAAATGTACTAAATTCCATTTCATAAAATACACATATCCATCGGCACGATACAGCAGAATGTATCTTAATATCCATAGTTGGTTTTATATATTATATTTCGTTACGATTACTCTAGTTAAATTATATAGAAAAATTGTAAAATAAAAAAATATGACCGACGAAACTAAGTCAGTTGATAACGTACTCATTACTACAGCCGCATGATTCTTCGTATGTTCGTTCAAGGGAATGGTATTAAATTCTACCTACTATTGGTGAACTATGTTTCAAATTAATTAATTAAAATAAAAAAAACTCTTCTGCAAGTTGTCGCTTCTTTTAAAGCGTTGATGACGGAAATTTACCAAAGAAATGTTGGTAAAAAGTGAACGAATAACTCATAATTTCGGCAAAAAATAATCATGCAGTGAGAAACGAATTTTACGAATTAATTTGTGTATCGAGATAATTTGGATATGTGGAAATTCTGATGATAGGGTCTGTAGCTCATAAATTAAGAAAAAATTCATAACGTAGAAAAATCGCATTTATGGGTGAAATTGAATTTACAAGTAAATTCATAGGACTACTTTTATTAATTCTAAACAATAAAGAAAAAAAGCTGTGCATGTTCATTGTAAGGCACAGTAAAGACGAAATTGGCAGGATTACTTGGATTGAAAAGAAAATACACATATTTCTTCTCGAAAATCGATTCGGATTGTTGGAAATTACGATAATTTGACTTCAGATAATTTTGATTTATTCTGCACATGGACATTGAAACATATACCGGGGAATATTAGAAGTATTTTAAAAGGTGTAATTTTTCAATGTCCATGTACAGAAGAAATTAAAGTATCTGAAGTCAAATTATCGTAATTTCCAACACTCCGAATCGATTTTCGAGAATAAATATATGTGCTTTCTTTTCAATCCAAGTAATCCTGCCAATTTCGTCTTTAATGTACCTTACAATCGCCCGCTCGACATACAATTTTAATCTCTATGAAGTAAATTGCTTTCAGATATATACCGCGGAAAATGAAGAAGTGTTTTAAAAGGCATATATATCAAAGCAATTTACTTTATAGAGCTTAAAGTTGTACGTCGAGCAGGTTTGTATAGAAGACAGCTACACATTATTCGTTCATGATAATCAAGTACAGACGTTTTGATGCAGTAGCATAGATTCACGTCTAGAAAAATTCGCTTTTGTTAAGACACATATTGCAATAGCTACATATCACCATTTCCTTGGTGGCAAGGAGATACGCGTCATGAAACTGCCATTAAACATCTTTATTGTTGTTAGATCAAAGGACTGTCCCTGATAATTCAAGGGTTACCCTTTATATATACGGTACATAAAATAATATAACATACGTGAGTAAATCAAGTATTTCGGAAGTTATAATTTAGACTACGTCCAGAAAACGATTCTCCTTTCATCATATTCTATGTCTCTTTATAATATGCGTCCCATAAGTAGGGCATCATTATAATTGTGTGACGATTTGACAATAGCGAGATTAAGTTTGTGTGCAGTATCGTCATAAAATTATTGTCAAAGATCGGTAGGCCAAGTTAATGTAACGTATATCTGAAAAACTTACGCTGTACCGTCTCAAGCTTATGTCATTGTCAAAGTGTGGAGTCCATTTGACGAGCCATCATTCAGAACAGATAGGACAAGTGTCTTGTATAAATAAGTTATGGAATTAACGCTAATAAAATCTTTGGTTGAGCGGTTTAGAAATCTGAGAATATTCAACACTTTAGAGCAGCGCTGCCCAACTGGTGGTCGCGGAACTTCTTTTGCGGTCCGGGAGTTATAATACATTTTACATCAAATATTTGGGGGCACAACTTTATGTAAAAAACGTTGCTATCAGAATTAATATATGACGTGACATGACATGTCGAGTGAGAGAAAATAGAGAATTGTGTTTGGAAATCATACATAGCAATACAAAAGCATTTCATTATAACAATAAATATTTAAAAATATTTTTTAAATGAAGAAATAACATAATTTTTCCAGTTTAAAAGAACATGAATTAGTAGATGAAAGAACTATCACGTTACAAATAAATAAATATGACCCATCAGTTTTATTTGTCGGGCAACATTTTGCCTAATATCATCCTGCGCTGGTCCCTTCGATCTAAAGTGTATAGAAAGTGGCCCGCGGGATAAGAGAAGTTGGATTCAGTGAGTTTTTTTTTCATTCAATATATTTTTTTCGTGCGTTTATATAGGGAGTTTCTTCGTCTAGTTCTACCACCAAGGCTATCTCACAAACCAAAGTTTGCATACTTCCGCGTCTATTACTGCGCCCTCATCACCAACCTCTTATCACTTCCTCGCTCTCATAATCACACTCATTTCCCACCCCGCGCCGCATTCAAGGCGTCTCTCCTCCTGTCGCGTCCGATCGCTCAGACTGTCGCCGACGACAATTTAATTACGACGCAGCCAGAAACCCTTTCCCACCCTTCTCACATCGCCATCCCCCAGAGTCGAAGTCCTCTCCCTGTGTCCCCTTTCCAATCCCATCACACCCAGTTCTCTCGGGGCGGAAATTCGCAGGCCTTCGTCTGCGACAGGGGTGGCCGATTGAATTTCTCCTTGGCACTGGAAGGTCTAGTCCTGTGGTGCAGAGCACAATATCCATCTGCGATGTGTTCCGTTTCATTGGAGTGAATAGAAAAACATCGCTTCAAGAAAACTTAAGGTTGTCTTCCGATTATATCAATTTTACATTTATAAATGTATGATAAATAATACTATCGTGCGAATATAACGACGATTTCTTCAGAGATACGTCTTCTTTAATTAAAACTTAAAACATTACGACTTCACTCGACAAATGTTAGACCATATTCATATTATATATTTACTTGTTTGGTGGTTAATGTGTGCTAGGTTATTTCATATAATGTTAAAATTAAAACAGGATTAATTATGAAAAAAACACACCTTCCGAAGAAAAAAAATATCGACATTTTACTTTGAAAGTGATTCTAAAACAATTGCGATTTCGAAATATTTACAAAGAAAATTTTTACAAAATGAATCTCACGATTTCATTTTCAATTGATGGTTCCCACGTTTTCATCCTTTGAGGCTACTTTAAAAAAAAAATTTAATGCTGTGAAACTTAGAATGGTTAAAACACAACATTTGAACCGAAATTACAGCAATACTGAATAAAATGTATTAAAAAAAGTTGAGAACCGTGGCAGAGATCAAATTAAATATGAATTATTTCAAAACCAAATTCAATAAATCATGTTTTGACTTAAAATGAATTCAAAGATTACAAAAATTAATTTCGGGATAATTTGTAATTTTATTCAATTACAAAGGTGATTTTTTTTCATCTTATATAAGTGAAAGGAAATATAAATTACGAATGATGTCACTTCGCTATCAAGGAAGTCTCAAAGTTTGATTAGCAAATCATTACATTATGGAATTGTATAAATATATAGTCCTTAAAATACTGAAGTTATGAATGTATCATCTTTTTCCCTCTTCGCCTTTTTCCAGGATTTATAAAAGACACACCAAGGATTCGTAAGACGCATTACTGGTGACAGTGATGAGAAGAAAATTGATACTAATGAATTAAACGCTTAAAATTCAACATCGACCCCTTCTGAATATTCTTACTTTGTGCACTATTGTGAATCATTTTCAATATTGGGAGATAATAACTTTAAACATGACCTGGATAAATTGTTTGAATTCTCATTCACTGTAATCCGTTTTCTTGCGTGATGGATGACTGACATGTTCTGAGAATGAGTGCATAATAATACAATAATTGATGAAGCCACATTGATATTACAACAATGGTGAGTCATGACATTACAATTATAACAACAAATTGTCTAGAGCTGAAAATGAGGTAGTAACTTAACGATTTTTGGAACCTTGGATTCTTTAATGAGCTGCAAGTTTTACGTATATTTGATGTTGTAGTTGAAATAGATAAATTCAAAATGTCTTTTGCAGGATTTAAATACGCAACCTTCTTCATTAACACATCAAATGAAGCATTATGTGGATTCCATAGTGGTGTGACAGGTAGGTATCCCTAGAGGAGAGGAGTGGGAGGGAGACTCGAACAAAGGACTCAGTGACGTCATCCCCTGCTGCAACCGAATCCCCTTCTACATCACCCCTCCCGCTTCACAGAACCAAGTAAGATAGACCGAGGCGATTAGCGTTGTGTAAAACTACAGAATCAAAACTGTGGAAAACACAGGATTCATAAACGATTTTAAAAAACAACTTAGATTGCTTCACAGTTGAAAGAAGCTAAAATGTATGTAATTAATATTTACTTCAGTTTGTTAACTCTAAAAGAAGGATACGAGAGACAGTCAAATATTTGTAACAGTATTACATCTACCCTCCATAATATCGCCATTATATGTACGGTCCTTGAAGGAGTATCAATGATCCTAAAAATGCCTATTGCATATTAAGGTCTCAGAGCATCCATGGATCCCAATCTAGTGAACACACATCGAAACATCTACCCAGCATCTACCTCAATAATTATTCGGACTGATTCTCAGTGCTTGTTAGTATTGATCAGTGCTTGGACGTGAAAATGTCTGTTGTAGAGTTCCTGCCTTTCAAAAATATTAGTTTATTTATCACACTCATAAATGCTTAGATCCCCTTATAAGCAATGGGCATAATTTCATCATCAAATAATGTTTGTAAAAAGTGATTGCAAAAATATTCACTCAATTGGTGGTCTTATAGCTCTAGTTCCACTGTACCTACCACAAAAATTGTGTCAGTTATTAAGTACCCCTTAATACTTTTTTTGAGAAATTTGCATATAGAGTTATTATGCAGGATATCCTGTATTCTCAACANAGTTCCACTGTACCTACCACAAAAATTGTGTCAGTTATTAAGTACCCCTTAATACTTTTTTTGAGAAATTTGCATATAGAGTTATTATACAGGATATCCTGTATTCTCAACAGTATTTCCACAGTTAATTATGTTTTGTATTTCCACAGTTAATTATGCGTTTAAATACATATGAAAGAGTAATTTCACTAAAACCAGACAGCTTTGCAACAAAATGACAAAATCTGCTGGATGGTAATTAGATGTGCGTGTATCCAAAAAATATGTGGTAGAGTAAATAATAGTGAAGAACACCACGTGTACATCTAATTCCAAAATTGCAAAACTAAATTAATTTTTCTCCTCTTGCTATATGCAACTCAACACTATACTCAAGCAAGATCACTTGTAACGGGTATTTATCGATCATGTCTCTTTCACAATTTCTTGACTTAAAATGTAACAGTAAGCAAGAAATGAGTGGTTCTGGGCTCTACTGGTATAAAAAAATATTTCGTTTCTCAACCCTTTTTTTTCGTACGGAGTATTAATATTTTATAAGTGGGATAAAGCGATATTAGCGTCTAAAGTGGAACTCAAGAAAATGCATCACCTCGATGAAAAGAATAAACTAAATTACTGTCCGCAAACAAGCAACGGACCATCCCACCAATCCGATCAAGACCCCAAGGGCAGAGGCGGATTTAATACGTTTGTAAAAAATATTTTATAAAATAATTAGTTATCCATTGATTATTCCAAATGAATCATAGAAATAATGTGCTGTAAAAATTCGAGATTAATAATAAAAAATATTTTAAATGACATTCCCACCCATGGAAAATCTGCCACTACCCGAAGGAAAACCGTAGAAAAACCCGGGTCAAATATAAATCATAATAATGTTAAAATTCATGAATCATATACCATAATCAAAAAAATGACAAGCAATGCAGCGTGATTAAGCTAGTAAATTAGTTTATTGTCCTCCACGTGGTCATACACAGTTTGTACTGCTTTTTTTTACAATAAAATTTATTTATATTTATTATTAAATGTATATATTGAAGTTCATTATAAAAGTTCGTCTGTAATAAAAAAGAACAAAACTAAATTTTAAGCCTACATATATTTAAATCCACCACATTTAGAGATAACTAAGACCTTCATATTCCTCAAAAGAACATCCAATAGATAACAAGAGCAAGTTATTCTTGAAAGACGGAAGGTTTCATGACCAGTTTAAAAATTAAATCATCAATACCCCTTTCGAACTCAATGCTTAGGAATATGAGTAGTTTCGCTATTATGAAGAGAACTTCTATCATAATTATCATCAATAGTTCACATAAACAGTAAATTATCTTATATTCTAAAAAATTTCATGCCAAGACAATTTTACTGTATAACAAAGTCTGGAAGGATACATTTACAAACACATTCATGCACAGTAATACCATATATCCTGAAACTCTGTTTGTAACTCGTCTACACGATGCAGGTCCAACGGGACAAAAATCGAAATATTGCTGTAAGGACATGAAAATAAAACACGTCGTATTCGTTTCCGAGATTTTGTTTTCACAGTCTTGTGGTTTGTTTCGTAAACAGAGGAATGTTGGCGCAACTCGTTTCTCTTGTTTTTTTCCGCGAAGGTAAACCGAAATAAATGTTTTGGTAATAGGAAATATCGCATAAATACAGTTCTTGACCAAAAAATAAATAAAATAAAAGCATCGAAAACCCAAAATATTAGCTACGGTGATATTTCAATATAAATTTTGAGTTTATACATTGAGGTGAATGTAATAATAGCCCAAAATTGTACTGAATTTCAACTGTATTCACATAAAATACAATACTATTTCAGGAAATAATTACAAATTTGGTGACCAGCATGCTGATCTGGTGATCAATGGGATGAACAGAAAATACGAAATAAAATTGAATTCATAACCTACACAATAGAGTTGTTGATCTGAAACTGATAAAGCATTGGGAGCCACAGATTAAATGCTCGATTCAAGACAAAGTTAAATATATTATTCTGACAATTTAAAGAGTATAACTGACACAATATAACAGGACTCTCTTCAATTTAGAATCAAATTTTGTTGCTAACGATAATGTAATACAATGAACACGGAATAAGAATATAAACCTTACCATCTATCATTGGTTATAATATTCTTGTTATAAATTCATTGTTGTATAATAATACTTCAGAAAACAAGTTACAAGTTTATTCGAATAGTTTTAGGGCATTTTCAATAGATGTGTTTTTGACTAAAGCTATAATTTGAATATTAAAGAAATCCAGAGAAAGTCAATAAGAACGCACTCAAATAACTTCTAAATTGATAAGGATATGGAAGAGTCCTTTTCACTCAATCGATAAGTCGTGACAAAGGACTAATCATTTGACGTATTCATTGATTTTTTTAATGGCAGATATATTGACATTTATTGTTTCAATATAGTTAGTAAAATATTTTCCTAGAAAATTACTTTTTCCATCTAAAAGTTATAAATTATCAATCAAACTGTCCCTCAACAGACACCATGGCCATGGGGTTCACAAGGGATACAATTTATTGGCCTCGTGACAAGACGGGGCACATATGACCAGCATCTCGTTCCGTACGCTTTCATCCCGGGGTAGTCCCGGAATTCATTACACAGCACGCTGAATAGGCCTGTGAGTCAGTCTGGACATTGAGTTTAAAGGCAATATCCCATACTTCACCGGGAAATTAACCCCGGCCGTCCAAACAGCACCTCAGCACTCTAGTCACATTTTATTACCTACCACCCCATCATCACAGTGAGTGGTGTGCGCCTTATCTAATTACAAATAAGGACACATATCGAATTTTCCAACCTAAACATCCACATTGACTCCCAGGTCTACTCAGTCTGCTGTAAAATGAGTATCAGGATCTATTCTTTTTTTTTATCACCGAGAGGTTTCCTTGTCTTCGACAATAGTTATTACAGGGATCAATTTTACTGCATCTCATATAATACTGAATTCTGGGGTCAAACCGAATGCAAACCAACATCTCCTTGTTCTAATGCCGAAGTCTAGTAATTGCGGACCCTCCACGAATCCTTTGGGCACCTTCGGGACCTGTCCACGGATAGTTTGACATTTTATTCGAATTTTTCATTGTTACGTAATGTACTCCGAATGATTTATTAAATCAAAATATATACTAATCTACATGTTACCCACTGATAGATTGAAGACATTCCTTTCATAACGTGTTTTAGGTTAGGATATTTCACACATATTTTCACCACAGAAATCATGAATTGGATCACCAAAACTTACTAGAGGCACTACGTTAGAACTCACCTACGAAGTGCGTTTAAATTAAATTGGCTCGTTGCATGGCGGGAAATTCAAATACTCTGCAGTCCTTTTCCCTCACTCCTAAAGCTTACAATTAAGAAGGTATTGAAAAGAGGATACACGGGATATTACGTTTTCGGCAGGAACATAGAACCACACAATGCCGCTATTGCTAGTCATCCATATCTATCATCTTTAACAGCCACTTTTGATGTAGTATCTAACTTATTGCATATTGCAGTTCCCAAAAAATTTCAGTCTTCATATCTCTATTCGTCCCATTGGACTAGAAAATTTTTTAAATTAATAGAAATCGTCGATGCTGCCGTCGATTCCACTTAGGTGTGAACTTGTACCGAAACGGCATTGGAGGTGACATTATCCGTCTGATTAATCTTGAAAACCATGGATTCGACACACACTCACACATCCGTCGACAATCATGTCGCATCGTCCCACTCCCACTCTTTGGAGTATCACAAGGGTCCATCATGAGCTATTTGTCCCCGTGACGACGAAAGTTACGATATCAAAAACAATTATTTTGACGTTTCCATCCCCTTCCCGCAATCAAATCTCGGGATGAGAATTATCACTAATCAGATATAATCGTGAATTGAAGACTCTCATGATTCGTCTCAGTGACCCCGATGTTAGTTGTTTTCAATTACCTTATGTATGTTGGAAACAGGTGTTACATTAATTTGAACAGAATTCGGAAGAAAATCCAGAATCTAGCTGGTTTTCAATATTATATTGATATTGAAATTTTAAAAATAACCATCCCTACGATCGGATTTTTTATAGATCCCAGTCTTCTACTAGCTGTAGAGAGGAGAACAAAAATCTAAGAGAAAAACAGTTAAAATAATTGAAATTGTCATTTTGTTCTGCGTGTACACAAGTTTTATGAATGAATATTCTTTTTTTTTTAACCTGGAATGTTTTTACGGTCCTAGTTGATATGTCGACTTTATTATTTTTATAAAATAACTAAGGGTGCCAAAAATTCTTATTCAGAGGTGTTTGTTACCACATTTTATAATTTTAATATTATCTTTCAAAACTATTATGAGTTATTATTTTAAAAAAAACACTTCTTAAAACGTCCTGACAGATTATGAAGGCATAAAATCCCTACTGTCGAATTCCGAAAAATGCCGTGACACATTATAACGGAATTAAAGCGTTTAAAACTATCAACGCAGCCTCCAGCAAGTGATAAGTAAAACTAGGTTTTCAGGACAGCGGTGCATCAGTCTCGCGCTTTGTTGCCGTGCATATTCAGTCAACAGACTGGACTCCACAGCTGAGGAAGTTTAAGTCCTAAAACCCCTTTTATATATATATATATATAAAGGGCTCTAATGACCTTGACGTTAGCAAGTCCTAAAACCCCTGGGATGAATTAATAAATATATAGATAGGTAGGTAGGTAGGTAGATGGATAGAGAATTAATACTCCTATAGTACGCTCCAGGCTTCACTAAAGAAGAAAGAAAAGAAAAAGAAACACTCATCTACTAGACCAATTAGTTCTCGAAATAAAGGATCCCAGTGCGGCAGACCTTCTTGTGCCTGCGTGTCGCGTCGCGCATTTGTGCAAGTGGCGTGAGAGCGAAAGAGAACGGAAGTGGTGGAGGTGTCGGCCATGACACCCATTCTCTTCCGGCACGAGCGAAGACTATCGTCAGCTGCATCAGACAATCTGATTAGTCTCATGGAAACTCGCCATCGACCCTCGCTAGCCTCCGTTTCCGTCGTCCGCAGCCACCCTTGTGCCGCCGCCAACATCCCTGCAGCTTCCGTCGAAATCGCTTGTCCTGTCCTTCTTTGACTACCCTCCACCCCCCCCCTATTACCAAGATTGCTCATATGCGCGTGTCAGGTACCAGCACTGAAGTCGTAGCTGACCGCAACTCCGCAGTGATCACAGTCGCAAACTTTACTCTCCGATTACTCCCTCAAAAACTTCGTTATCAGTATTAGAAGTCCAGTGGCATCATATACGAGACTAATTTCTATTTCAGATCACATCGCTAGTGAATTATTCCGTAACAAATCCAAAATACTTCGGACTATCACATATTTCATTACGGCATTTCAAAACAATTCAGAAAAAAATTTTCCTTTGGTTTCGAGAATAAACTACGATTTTTTTAATGTTTGTTTTTTACAACGTAGAATTTTTTCATCAATTCAAGATTTGTTTGAATTTTGGTATAGACGAAGTAAAATAATTTCTGTCTGTTACACTTACACATTAGTTTACTGTGTCAAGAATCTGGAATAATATTTAGCGGTGTAACTGGACCAAGTAGACGTAGAATACTTTTCGTAAACTGAAATGAAAGATACGATGATGATAAAATACATAGGAGGACAGCTAACGCACAGCATATACGAAAATACATCAATACAACGAAATTACATTTATATAACACTTTTACGATATTTATAAGACTGATATGCCGCTATGTTTTGAATATTTATTTTACATTCGAATTTCAAATAAAAGAAAGTAATAAGTTCTTCTAGTGATTTTTTAGAGCATGAATAGGGCACTGGAAGACGACCATAATATAGAGGACGAAGCCAGAAATGACCCTTTTACTACAGAAATTTCTCTCACTCTATGCTGCAGACGGAAAAACGTATATGAGCAAGTTATGTGCAATGGTTTAGAACCACTACTGTTCGTTTCTTTCTTACATTTCTTCCCCTTCTCAAAGGATTATATACAAACATAGGGAGTGATCTCTCATCTCTTCAGCAGTATTGAGAGAGGGTCTCTGCTCTTCTGCGTCTTTTAAAGTGGTTTTCTACACCAGTATAATAATAATAATAATAATAATAATAATAATAAGTGCCTTTATTTTGGCGAGACTCAGACCTTAAGATCTGCTCTTCCTTCTAACCATTTTAAAACATTTACATTTTAAATACAAGATAAAAATTGGGAGGGTCGTAATTACATCATGGGTCAGTTTTTATTATTTTTATGTGTCCTCCGTTTCTGCTCCAACCTCAGGGATGTTGGGGTAAATAATCATCAAAATGGATTGATTAAGATCTTAGAAAGTATCGGGGACGTCCTTACCAACCTCAACGGCACCGAAAACTAGGATTTCAAATCTAATACCCGACTTTTTCATTATTTTTACTTCCCGCCCCCTCCCAAGGGGTGCCAGGGATATCTCATCCCCGTTGAGCTTGTTGTCAGATAGTCAGTCATTACGGGTGAATTTTCGTAAAACCCTTCTTTAGCGGATGTTTACACTTTAAAAGGAAACGATAAGCCAAATCTCAAGTTGGGAGGTTTTGTAGTTTCTGATATTCGGTGAATTGTCAGTTCGCGATAGATCTATAGATAATAATATTATTAAAAATAATATTTATAATAATATTTAAAATAATAATATTTATTTCATAATAATGCAATTACATTTTAAAATAGTCTACAAAAAGCATTTACAAAATTTAACAATAGTTAACATTAAAGAAATTTCTATTTCTCGTTTCATACTTTTAGTCATTTAATATCTTAAATTCAGGTGTATGATAGCTTTTAGTGATCTTTTCGACAGTAAAAGAGGTCTTTCATTGGTCTTAAAGTTTTCTGCCAACTCTAAATTCTTATTTTTAACTTCTTCAGACAGACATTTGATATATAAACTTTGCAGGTTCTGTATAATTTCTAAGTTAGTGTCCGAAGTAGCATCCCATATCTAATTAGGGATTCAACCAATGAAAAATATTTATTTTTAACGTAGTGTATGGTACAGTGTCTTTTATTTTTAAAATTTTCCATATGCTGTTTCTTAATTTATTTTCTAATTTAAAAATTTGTTATTTCAAGTTTAAATGCTCATCAAAAATAATGCCCAGATACTTAAAACTTTTAACAAATTCGATTTCATTCTGTCATGTAGTACAGGAGTTGCACATTCTATGCAGACAGTCATGGTAATGAAAAATTATTTTAGATTTTAATCTAGTAGTATGTAATGTAGTGAATTGGTTCNCTTAATTTATTTTCTAATTTAAAAATTTGTTATTTCAAGTTTAAATGCTCATCAAAAATAATGCCCAGATACTTAAAACTTTTAACAAATTCGATTTCATTCTGTCATGTAGTACAGGAGTTGCACATTCTATGCAGACAGTCATGGTAATGAAAAAATTATTTTAGATTTTAATCTAGTAGTATGTAATGTAGTGAATTGGTTCTTTTTTTCTATTGATTACTAAATCTTTATCATGACACCATTTTTGAAAATTCATAAATTCTTCCTGTAAAATCCGTTCTGCTTCTTTTTGGTTTTTATTAATGGACTTAATTAACTTATCATCTGCATACCATATTTTTACATTTATTAAAACACATTCATATATCATTAACATATATTAAGTATAGCAAAGGTCCAAGGAACCTACCTTGTGGTATGCCTCTATTTACTTCAATTTTTATACTAACATATTCATCAATTTTAACTAAAACTGATCTTCCAGTTAAATAATTTTGAAATAATTTCAAAATCTTTCCTCTAATTCCAATTTGTTCTAACATATCCAAAAGTGTATTATGATTTATTGTATCATATGCCTTGGTTATGTCAACTTTTAATGCCAAAACATGATATCCCTTATTTAAATTTTCATTTAATAGTTCTGTAAGATTTTCAATCAATAAAGTTCAACTTCTGTTCTTCTGATAGGCATATTGATTTTTGTCTATAATCATGTACTTCTTCAGCTAAGTTGTCTGCAATATGTTTTCCTAAAATTTTTCCTAAAGTATTCAAAATTGAAATGGGTCTTTAATTTTCGTTTAATTTAACCTCCCTTTGAATAGGTCTTATCATTGCTTCTTTTAACCCATTTGCTATTATTATTTCCCAATGCAGTCATTTATTAATTTTGCTATCCATGACCTGAACAATTGTAGATTAATCTTTATATCTTTCACTTTAGTTTGGTCTAATCCTGGTGCTTTATTAATATTCATATCTTTTACTATTTTGTCTTAATGTCTTCTAAACTAACCATAGGTAGATAGAAAGTATTGCAAACTCTTTTGTCTATTATGATTTCTAGAATTTTAATTGAACACATATGTACTATTTCTTCTACTTGCTTTTTGAAATTAAATGCTAGATTCTCTTAAATTATCATCTTTTTCCAAGTGATTTTTTTAACAGTTTTATCAATTGACAGCTAACTTTTAAGTTCCAATAAATTATTTATATTTTCCAAGTTTCTTTTATATCATTTCTGTTTTCTTCAAACAGTTTATTGAAATATACATTTTTCTGTAGATTTATCTTTAATATAACACTATTTCCTAACTGTTTATATTCATTTCTTAATCGCTCCTTTTCACATATGCTCCTAGCAGAAAAACTCTTCCATTTTCTAAACATCAAATTCCTTTCTTTCATTAACTCTACTATTTCCTTATTTATGTAGGGTTTAATGATATTATATTTTCTATTAATTTTGACTTCTTTCTTTTCTTTTGCCTTTTTAAAAATTAATTTTACCTTTTCATAGATGATGTTATCAGTAATTTATTTTGTGGAGCTTTAGGGCTCGTCAACGGCAAGGTCATTAGAACCCTGGTGTTTGCAGTACATTTTTCCAATTCTTCATTACATACTTTTTCTAGATCATCTCTTATCACAGTTCTACAGACAAATTCGCCTATTTTGCTCTCATTATTTACTATTTAATTTTTTTACATGTGCCATGAAATGTAAATTTTACTCCCACTAAATAAAGATCAGTGATTATAATTTTATGTATGAATGGTACTACATTTTCAAGATTTCCACCAACTTCTACATGGTCTAAAAATGATTGAATTAATCTATTCTCAATGAATTTTCTTTAGTAACCTCTTTTATATAGTGCATTATTTTATATTTCACCAATGTATTTAGCAGCTATCTTTGAGGTTTTTAATATATTGATATTGATGTCTCCAATCATAATCTTATAAGGTGTTTTGTTTCTTTCCATTTTCTTT
>NNCF01131688.1:14185-33057 GCA_002313205.1 Laupala kohalensis | reverse complement strand
CCCTTAAAACTTGTACAGGTAGGGAAAATGCAGTTACGCACTAGGGAGAGCCAACATGACTCTCCCCGCGTGTGGGACTCGCCGAATGACTCAGCCATACCCACTAAAAACCCTCCTGAATTACAACTCAAAACTCAAATCCACACATATCTCACTGAAACATTACTAAAACATTATAAAAAAAAGAAGAGGAAAGAAGAAAATGAAAGATACCCTAGCCCTAATAGCGTCGGGATCGAAAGGAACAAGAGGTGACCAAGGAAGGTCAGAAAAGAGAAAGGAAGGAGCATGGCACAAGTAAGTGGAAGCAATGCCAGACTCAGCTCGGGGCCCCGTGTTTGCCAAACACGTACTTAGTAGATGTTAGTCCCCTGGGGGGTTTATTCATGTTCAGGCAAAGAAAAGACAAGAAAATCTTTCTGTTATGTGACATTATACAACGAAAATACTCTCGACCCACGTTAATCGTATACAATTCTATAAAATCCAACCTAAATTTGAATCAAAAGAAACAGGTATAACAGGGTGTTACTTTTTATGAACATATTTAGCCACGTAGATTTATATGTCATACGAAATGAGTAAACTGAGTTCAGGTAAGATTCGTTCGGCATCGTGAACAAGAATAGAAGTTATAGATTGAAAAAAAATAATTTTAATAATTAATAACAAAAATTTAATGTAATGCGAAGTTAAATGTATAGCAATACGAGTATGTCTATATTAACACTTGGAAGGTGGAGACGAATCACTGAAACACGAATGAGTTACTCTGAAACAAAACATGAAGTTTGCAATTATTTAGTTTCATAATTAATTGTGTAATGCAATCGCAGTATACGCACCTATTGCGTCAGTTTAAGAGCGACAGATTCCCAAGTACCCCATTGAAACGTACTTTGTGTAACTTACGAAAATGCTCCTCCGCAGCAAGAAAAGGTTGGTGGCGACGACACCAGACTTTCTTTACTGCTGGGCCCCTGGGTGAAGGGAGAGAGGTGGAAATGACTTGAGCCGTAAAGGACCGGAATAGAAGGGTAACCTGTTGATGGCCAGGATCGATACTCGGATCCACAGGTGGCTTAAGGCTTCGTTCTACAACACACAGGTCACCGGAAGTGCTGAACGAAATTAATAAAATGGAATGAATATACATTTTTTCTATTCGATTCAGACACTCTCAAATCTCGTCACTGACAGGGAAAGATGGCATTGGCTTTTTAATAGAACGCTTTTTATGCATCGTTGTGATGGTTTCTGATGCGTGTTCCGCGGTCAAAACACCCACGCTATATTCAGAATCCGAACAAACTACATAGGTATCATGGATGGTCATAGTCTCCTCCAACATCAATCAGGATGACAGTTAACAAGCTGGTTTCCTTCATAAACTACATCTTGAATAGGAATACAAAGTCGAAATTTACTAAATATAGCGCCAGTTTTCAATAAAGATACATTGTATTATTGTAGAATATCATATTTATTCATATAAAAGGAATAGTAACTCCGGAAACTCTGTTTAATGTTTATATATTTTCAAAATAATTTTTATATCTTTGTCCGTTTTTTATGAAAAACGTAGTAAATTTATTTTTCTTTGGATTTGTCCAGAAAGTAATAATGATGTATGCCAAAGGACTTAAATATGAACTTAATTCAATCTATATGCTTAAGTAGTGTAAATTTGTAAATACAATGCTTGTATATATGAGTGAATGTAGAGTGTAAATATACATGTATGGATTTAGTTTAATTATCGCAGAAACTGTGAGTTGTAGTTCCAGTGTTCAATGATAAGCGTATACTGAACAAGTAAACTTGTAGAAACTAATTTAATCAACTGAAGTTGGCGCTGTGGGGTATTCTTATTTTAAAATAAATTTTGCTTTCTCAGCGTATCAATAACACCTTATTCAGAGAGTATACAAAGACTTGCTCAGTGAGTCTACATCAGCTTGCTCAGCGAGTCTATACCGGCTTGTTGAGATATATAAATAGAGGTCGGCAGAGATGAGAGAATCAGTGAGAGAATGGCTGAGTGACAGTTAAAAATTGGAGAGAATTTTGGTTCGTGCAGTTTTCAGTGATTTTGGAGTGCCTGATTGCTAACGTGACGTCCTTAATGTAGAGGCCATGGTTTGTACTGTGCGACGGCCCTCACCATGTGTTCCTGGTGCTAGTTCAGTTACGCATAACTCATCGTCGCTGCACATTACCACCTACTGAGGTCACGCCATACCTGTCAGCGCCTCCAACCAGAAAACCTTGCCCAACCGATGAGCAAGCTGAGTATGATGTATTATTCCAATGTTTCACTAGAACTTGTTAGTTGTTTCCAATTCATCTGACGCCACTGATTTTGGCGTACGTAATTTGAGAACTATATTTGCCTCTTTGTGTCATCGAGGAGGTCAAGCCTTCGTTATTACATGTTATCAAGAATAAATTTTCTCAGTAAACATATAATAATGTTTCAGCTATGAAATAGCATTACAAAATGTTTTTAATTATTCTGTAAGCATTCATCTGTCTTTTGCTTGATTAGTAAAAGTGAATGTGTTTGATTTGACTAAAGAACTAAGTAGTAATGTTATAAGAAAGACAATTATTATACTTTGAACTATTAAACAATATTTCAAAAGGTTATATATTATTTTGTAATTATTATTATTATTGAATGCATATGTGGTTGATTCGACTATGTAAATTCAAGTATAATAATTTCAGTGTGTATATTCTTTTGTTTAGATTTTCCTCACTGGAATGTCTCAATTCATTCTGAACTATTTTTGTAATTTACTGTTTAATAAAATGCTATATAGTCTATCATACTTTAGACCTTTATATTACTTCCAATTTAGTTACAATTGGCTCCAACGTATGGCAAGTTGAGTTTTCACATTTATTATCATAACAAATTAAGTAAAAAATTGTTGAAACGAAAACGTAGTATCTAAATAGCCACTTATGGCTTCACTCTCGGAAAATTTTTGATTCTTTTTACCTTTTCCTCCATAACTTGCAGCTACGATCACGTATTAAATAACAATTGGTTGCACTTGCACGATTAATTCATAGATAATGAAAAACTTTAAAATGTAAATCAAATTATCTCCTAATATAAAAACAATCTAATAGTATTCAGTCGCGACAGCCCGTATACAATTCCTAACTGGGCACCGACTGTGCCTCTAATAAGCAGCCTCCAGCAAGTATGACTTAAACTCACCACAATGTTGTAGATATATATAAAAACGGGATAACAGAAGATGATAATAAATAAATTAAAAACGAGACATTAATATCACAACAACACAACAAATGTCTAACAAGACCCTATTCTTTCGATAGAAAACCGTACAGCAAAAAGAAAAACAAATCCATGTTTGTTCACATGTGGTTGTTCGACGTTAATGCAGTCTAATAGTAGGAGAGAATGACGAGGAGCACTACTTATGCGTAATTTGTAAACTTATTGAAAACACTTACGTTAGCAAAATCTATACTAATAAAAGTGAATAATTCGGAATATCAGTGGCAAAATAATGAATAAAATAATATCAAATTTTAGCGGTTACTTCTTAAGGGTTATTGCGAGGATTATGCAAAGTATAACAACATTTATGAATTACTAGAATAGAAAAACAATTAAAATTAGTTGCTTATCAGTTGATGAGAATCTTCACTCGCATGACTGTTGACTACGAAGCTTAGTAATGTGGCCTCCAGAGTTCAATTGCGTTACGTGAGGCAGACAATCCACTGATCGTTTGATCTACGTGACCGAATCGTAGATGCAAAATTATTTAAAGGCTTTGATGTTACAAAAGCACCAAATAAACAATGGATTAGCCTATATAATATTTTGACTGATTATTTCACAGATAGAACATCGTATTTGGAACTGGGACAGCAAAGAATATATTGGGAGAATAATAAAGGATGTCCACAAGGTTCCCATGGTGGACCTATATTCTGGAATTTAATGATAAATGAACTGCTTAAAATAGTATAAGAAAATTGTTTTAAAATACTTGCAGATATATTGTGATTTTTGTGGACTGGAAAGACAGAAGACATATAGAAGAAAGAAGAAGCACAGTATTAGAGATATGTGATAAATGGTTTCAAGAACATCAGTTAAAGACTTCTACAAATAAAACTGTAGGGATGGTATTTGGAGAAGAACGTGCAAAATGCACCCGAAGAATGACAACAGAAGAATTCCTGTAACTCCAGGGGAAGAAATGATAAGAACAGAGAAGACTTACAAAATTTTCAAAGTGTTCATAGATGAAATAAGGTTAATAAAAGATTGAATGAAAGACTTGTACGGAAACATAGACTAGGATTGACATACAAATTAGAAGGTATATGAGGACAATTAATGTTACAACTGAATTATGAAAATATGTATTAAGATATATATTACGTTCTTGATATGTATTATGCCTTGTGATAAAAATCGTGTAATGTCGAGAGACGTAGACACGACAGTAAATAAATAATTTTTTTAAAAAGGCTTTGAAAAAACGTAGTTTTCAAGTAAATAACCTAAAAGTGAAATAAAAATCAAAGAATTAGGGATCTTAACTTTGCGCTTTGTTTACGAGCATTCTGTGTAAAAGGTATTTTCCCTCTGCCTGTATTTTAAAATAATTCGTAATCACATACATATTAGCGTGCAACACTGAAACCGGTGTGTAATTTTGTAGGTATTTCTTCACCCTATTTAATTTAATAACGCAAAAGTAGATTAATACGGAAACTATCAAATGAATTTAGAATATTACCACGGACATGCGCTGGGTAAAACGAATTCAGACCTGTTGGCTAGTGTTTAATACCCTCTGTAGGATAAAATATTTCAATTCACAGTACCAATTTTTGTATGTTCGTTAAATAATGGAAATAATGTTGTTTTTGTTTTATTCTTGAATTGTTTTAAAATTTTGAATGTCAAATAATGATTGCTTTATTTTCTATTGAAATCCCGGGCAACGTTCGTTCTGCTAGTATCTAATACGATGTGTAAGGCTTCTTATATACAATGATTATTCATATCAATACTCCATTTTTTTTTACCCTTATCATTACAGTTAACGCTGCTTGTATCTATCTTATTTTCATCAAACATCTTATGTAACTTATCTATGTCCTAACTGATCAACGCCTAGCTGAAAGGACTGGACTGAAAGACACTAAAATAAAATGACCACCAGAAAATTCGAAAGACAAATTTACTATCTAATGGTAGACGTATCACAGATGTTTAATAGTAAAGTAGAAAATGATTCATAACGTGATTCTCCGTTATACGATACCCATTCAACATATCTTTCTTTCCCATCCAGACAGACTTCACAGAAAAGATTCTTTTACGGTTGATAAGTTTCTCACTTCGTTATAATTGAGTGAAGATAATAATTGTAGATTTGCATACATAAACTGAGATAATATCCTTATTTAGTTGATATATACTTAGAATTAAGCATCTCGTTCTAAATTCACCCTTTATAATTGGAAGTTTAAAAAACCCATTCTTAATGAACCTCAGCAATACAAATCAACATGTCGAAATTTCAAGTTTGTATCTTCGATTAAATAACTAATTAATTAGTATTAGAATTTCTATCTCTAATATTTTTATTCAGAGCGATGGTCAATGAGTATTCAGAAGCAATTCATAAACACAAGGGTTTCTACTCAGTAATGGAGTTGTTGATACAACTACAGACAAAATCAGATACATTCATTTTTACAGTACATTCAATTCATTGTATGGTTTCGGCCCTCCATCTTACAAGTACACACGATAATGAACATCGACTTCATTGTAATTGGACTCGCTTGGCTCACGGGGAGGCTAACTTCCACCATACTGAAGGTCCCTTGAGACCTTCAGCCTAACAAATTATTTCTTTATATTCTAGTTTATATATTACAGAACTTAACAGCCATCTAGTATATCCATATAGTTTATTCAATATGTGAATATGTATAGTACTTCTATATAGAGTACTAGTATTCTGTACATCTGTATTCATGTGTAAATACGTAAGAACATGTAAATATGTATGTACATTATACTTATCCTGACCGTTGATTATCCGTGGTTCCCAACGGTGCTTAACGAACTCGCCAGTTACCATAAGATTTAATTATATGATATTCATATTTGTACTGAATTACATAAATTAAACTTTATTTTGTTTCGCTAACATTACAATGTTTTGCTAGATCGTACATGGATATGACTGAAAGTGCGGACGTAACTGGCAAGTTCCTTAAGGATGAATACCAGGATATTGTAAGCACAACCCACAGCAAATACAGGGCCAAAACACTGGCGAACTGGCCTTCAGCCCCGCCGAAACAACGCTCTATTGCAACTATATTGTAAAATGCAAATAAAGCCCTTTTCAATTCAATATTCATATTTTCCCAATCAGAGATCATTGCATTCACGTATTTGATTACGAGAATTGCTTCGCAATATTCTACCACATTTACTTCTGTGCATTAATCAAGTGATTACGAGTCAATTAAAAACAGCACTTATTTCCAAATGAAAGTTTACGCTTTCTGGTAGGTTACATATGGATGAAAAAACTCTAAAACAGTATAACATAGGATAATAATATATGGGTCATTACACTTATCATGGTAGAGAAATATTCTGATTCTATTTCGACCTGCGGTGACAGTCCTCAATCGTCGAAGAGACCCTTCAAAAACATAAACGACGAATTCATAAAACATGGAAATTTCAAAAAAAAAACTGAAAGGAATTTAATGTTTTATTCCGGAAACATATGAAAAGTTCGATGTATCAACATGGACGTAAGGATTCGATTACAAAAAAATCCCAAATCACTCGTACTTACGGAAAACATTTGGTTGAACGTTACAGACTTTGTCTGTGGGTGATTTACTTCAGTGAACAGAATTTTTTTTTCCGAAATACAATATTAATCAATTCCTTAATATCGGACGAGATGTGTCTCATTGAAAGAAGACTGACGTTGTAAAACAATTTTTTGTCCCGGATTTTTTTCCAAAATGCCCAGATGGAATTAATATTTTTGAATTTTGCAAAGTTTGAAAAGTTTTCCGTGTCAATTTGGACGTAAGGAATCAATTGCAAAAACTCGCAAGTCACTAAAACGTTCGGTTGAGCATTTTTGATTGTTTTTTTTTCAGTGAACTGGTTTTGTTAATCCATTTCTCAATAGGCGACAAGATGTAAAAAAGTTCNATATATATATATATATATATATATATATATATATATTCGGCGAATTGTATTTTATAGAGCCTGACCATTGCAAAAAATATTTCATTTGTATAAATTACGATTTTTTACGTTATGTTTACGTAGTGGCCCCTCACCAATTGGAAGCTATAGTCACTAATTAACTCGTTAGTTTTCAATCAATGATCGTCACATAATAAAATCGATGCGATTGACTAGACATTGTCAAATGTACGAATCGTTGCTATATGGCATGTTATATTCATTCCGAAACTTCAAAAATCTAACTTATGCACATTCCTCCTAATGAGTGTGTTCTATTCCAACTTCTCCGTCAATTAGCTGGGTAGCGAAAGGTTAATAAAATATCTATTACTTACATGAGAAATGTTTTTTCGTATTAAAAAACATTTCTCATGTAAGTAATAGTGGGATTTTATTTTCCTACCTAGAAGACGTTTCAACTACTTCTTTTCCTAAACATGATTTATTCTCAAAAGATACTTATTTCTACCTCACCAATACAATAGTACTGCAAAGGATGATCACTAGGACATACACGCAGAGATGCGATTCATTCGAATATCCTGTTGCTAAGCTTCTTGAAACACAGTTCACTAAAAGGTACATACATCAATTTTGAGAAAAATTTTGCTACATAATTTTATCTATAAAATTCAAAAATTGAGTGAAACTTATTTATTCACTTTCAATTCCACATCTTTAACATTGTAATGTAAATTCCACATAATTACTATCTCGCTCTTTTAGTGGACATCTTTTCTAGTGGACTGGAGGCGCCCATCACATTCTTCAATGCATCCCGCAGCGTACATATCTTGAAGGTATAAGTATAGTGAAATCGCCTTGCGTACGTATTAGTTTCGTATTATCTGTCAAGTCGTAGTGTCATCTCCTCTTTTGTTGGAGAATGTAGTCTCGTCTTTCCGCGTCGTATAATGTCCCACTATCGCTCATGGTGTTCGTGGAGAGTAGAGCTCCGCAATTTCTTGATCCCGGTACTAGAAGGAGGAGATGTGGTCCCAGAATAGACCCTGGTACTCGTGTCTGGGTACAGCAGGCCTGGGAGTCAGTATGAAAAATCCCCATTTCATTGGGAACCGAACCCCGCCCATCCAACTAGCAACTCAACGCTCTACCCACTGAGTCACGCTGACTCCAGCATCGTATAATGTACAGTTCCATAATATATGAGTCACAGTTACATCCCCTTGTTCACACATACACGTTTTATCTGTCGTTTTCCCTATCCTTGTCAAGTAATATCCAAAGTTTCCATGTCCTGTCAATATTTCTAGAGTCCCAGTTTGGGAGTGAAACTATTTCCTATTTTCTGAGTGTAATTTATCGTTGCGTCAAAAAAAATGTTTGTTGTTTTCAGTGGAAAATAAAGTGTTGTTACTTCTGCTTCCAGGAAAATGCAATCCAAACGGAACCGATTGGATGCATAACTTCATGGCCAGTGCACATCATTCTAGTTTGGAGTTCGCAAAAACTAAGTGGTAATAATTTTCTGTAAATTGACTACTATGCGGTGACAGCACGATACTTTACAAATGGATCATGGTAGGCCTAATGTCCAAGACATAACACCAAACAAAACATTAAAAATACGCCACCCTTAAAAAAATTACAAAGATTTATTATAAATCAATATTGTTTTTTAAAGGCACATTTAAAATTTATTTACTTGATCAATCAATGTTCATTCGAAAATGATTTTAACATGACTGATATAAGATTTTTATTTGAACTTCTGGATGAAATGAACAGTCATGACTTCGTCGAAACAACAGTGCTCTAGGACGTGCAATAGATTACAATGTTCATTTGTCACACAATATATATTTTATAAAATAAACAAAATCCATTGAAACAGATTGGTTTGATCTTCATAAATTAAATTCTCTTTGGTTCACACCGTTCTTTGATACCCCACGACATCTTTCCTTTCGTCAACGCATAGTCCTGAAAATGTAACAAATCAGAAAAAGTGGTTTTAATTAAAAAGTCCTCACGTCCCGTAAATCTACCTTAAACATTTCTCCTCTAACTGCTCTTCTATAATCTCCCTCCCACGACAAAGTTGGCAAAACTGTCTCCAGACGCCTGCGAGCCATCTCCATCCCTCGGAGGCTGTTGTTTCGGGGAAGAAAATTAAAAAGAAATGGTGAGTCAATTATTCGCCTGCAGCAGCGAGTGTCTCGTCTCGCTGCTACAAATCCCTCTTTCTCCTCCGCAAGACGAGTCGCTCCAATCTGGTTGCTCGTGTGACGTCACTGGCATGGGGAGAGGGGGAGAGAGAGCAATAAACACGGATTAACGAGCAGAAGAAAGCTTCCCCGAATTTTCCCCTCGTTGGACTCCACATCTTGTTAGATATATACACCTGGGTACACTAAGGACCTGACTAATTGGATCATGATATACATAGCACGACAATGACTCAAAGATAGTCATCTCATTAGATAAGGAAGTATCGGAAACGTTGCATACCGGAAAAGTTACATATTAAAAATTCAAGAGATGTATTAAATCTACAATCCGACAGAGATCGTTTATCAAGTGTTTATAATGTTATATTATGATATCTGCTTCTGCTTTTTGTTCAGTTTTTTTGTTTGTTTATATCGTATAACAGTATGACGTAGTACAGATCCAAGTTTACTATCTCCTGAGAATGAATTGAGCAAAAGTTGAAATGTTGAGTTTGTACCCCACGGATTGAAATATCTGTAACATAGACTCTACAAAAGAAGTGTAAGGCAAATTAGTTTAAATAAGTTAATAATAAGTTTAAATAAGGTAATAAATAATTAAGTGGAAGTTAATAATATAATTATTATCTCATCTCGTATGCAATACAATAGTTGATTTATTCACTTTATTATGTACTATAAGGTTAATTACACACTGATGAGATTAGCATATTCGGATGTATCTCGTTCCTAGAAGCATCTATGAAACAAGGATTACAAAGACAAGAGAAGCTGTTTAAAACAAAAATGTCCTCCAATTTCTCCCTCGTGAAGTGCTTCAATGAAAATACAAGAAATAATCATTTATTCTGGACTGTCATATACGTTACGTCTCTTAAATCAGACTAAAATTTGATCTTATTTTCATTTTTCATAGTTTATTTTTACTTCAAGAATACATTAGAGTGGATATACAACGGGAATCTAAAAATCGAAGCCAAAATCACATTTCCAAATATTCTTTTTGAAGCAAATGCCAATCACTCAGTATCCCGTAAATGTCTCGTGTCACTAATTGTATGAATGCAATTGATTCTCAATTTTCCAAAACACCAAATAGCCCTGAGCGCTAACGATTATCCAAAGGAAAAGAGCACATCAGTGCAACTAATGTCAGATGAAACTTAATTCACTCGGTCTTCATTAAAGTTATAATTCAAGGCGCCAATAACAACTTGTCGCTGGAGCGTGGAAAAAGCTTTCAGCATCAGGCAGAGACTTGAGAGAGACTACTTGGTATTATGTTAAAGCTCTGTTCTTCCTTCATCGAAGTTTGTCATCATCAATTAACTCGGTACGACATGTGGTAAGGGAGTACAAGCGTTGATTTCATGTCAAAATATATAACTATAAATTTACATGAGTATTGTACCGGAAATTAATGGGGGGAAATTCTATTTTGCGAGAAAATTTAGGACAAAGCTTCGTTAAACAATTTCAATAAACTTCTTATTTCAATCCTTATGAGTTTCTAACATAAAAAGCTGGATATTATTTTCTTCTCTCAACAGAACTGAAACCTGCATCTCTGGTCTTGCACGCTGTTTACGATATCAGGCACGAAAAATTAGCTGCTCAATTCTTATGGATTACTCCTATTATGCCAAGCACGTCAAACTCCACCACATTTTCATATACCATAGTTGGGTGAATATATCTTGGAAATCGTAATGTACACTTAGACCTTTTCACAGCGTGGCATTATTATAAAATCAGAAGTTGAACAAATTTTTCAATCAAAGTAAGAACTCTTGCCAAAATGGCAATGTCTTATGTATTATGTAGACATTTTACACGCGACCGTTACGTAATTCCGGTAACGCACCGGACAACATGCTGGTTCCTGGTCTAGGACAGGCCACAGTGTGTTCGTATATATAAAGTCTCATTTTGCCCACATTGGTGACGATTTATCAAGATTTCTTTAGAAATATCGAAAAAGTTGAGTATTTCTTATATGTCCTTTCGCACCAATTCCGGGTTAGGTCAAGGGTACAAATTGCCCTTCAAATTCTATGCGTGTGAAAAGAAAAGGTGAATTACATACAGGTAGTGTGATCTTAGTTGAAGGAAAAAAATGACTAAGGGGTTCTTTGTAGAAAATATACCGTTAACTTTCCAGTTTAAAGTAACAGACACCTAAGTATGAATTGAAAACAAATAACGTCATCATACTAACAATAACAACTTTCTCCTAATCTTGAGTTTGAATATAATTTGATTTGAAAAAAATGCTGAATCATCATTTTTTTCAGCAGATATAAAGAATTTTAAACCGATCACGTCATCACCTCTTAAGTCGAGTTAATAATATGTGTACGTGTTTAGTTAAAAATGTATTAAAATGGATGTAATACGTTTTTCATTTTCATTCAATAATAAACTTTATAGTCAAAAAAGCAGTTGCAAACTGCGTATGACCACGTGGGGGGGGGGGACAATATACTAAGTTACTCTCCGGAAATAAGAAAGGGATTATCCCATCAACTCCGATCAAAGGCCCATGGGCAGTGATGAATTTAATATTTATAAAACAAATTATTTAATAAATACGTAGTTATCCATTTATGATTCAAAAATAAATTGTATATATTTGTGAACTGAAAATGCAAGATTAATAAAAACAGTGTTAAAGATATTCCCGTCCAAGGAAAATCTGCCGCTACCCGAAGGAAAATCGGAGAAAAACCCGGGTCAGGATGGATTCCGTAACATATGTGTTTGGCTCAAAGTATGTTACTCTCACTCGGAATCTCACATTCGGTATGTATTCAATCGTCTTCCTTCCCTTGTCTCCTTTGTCCCAACGTATTTAATAGAGCCCATTTAACAGCACTTGTCAGCTTCTTCCATTTTCTTTCTTTACTTGTCATCTCGTCCCCATTCACTACTGTTTTCTTCTGTCCTTTCATTATTTGCAGAAATTTTAATGTTTGGGCGTACAAATCATGCGGCAAAATTCTATTAACGGCGTTGAACACCTCCCCACTCAGATACACTCCTGTTATTCGTAATATACACAAACGCTGAATCCTTGTCTGCTTTCCACCATGTGGATGCAACGATTATGGATCAGCTTAGTGAGAGTGCACTAAATGTCCTCACTATGCAACAGAAGATAGGTTTCCTTTGAAGTGACCGCCACTGCTCGACGATGGTCTACATCCAAACTACTCAAACTACAGACGTGTGTTACGGTACTTCAATAATGCCACCCACACCCAACTGGGTCAAGGAAACCCGGGAACCTTCCGACCAGAGAACCCGTTGAAGAATCTATATATCGAAAATATCAGACCCATACATGTGTAATCAAAGATAAACGTACATTATGAATTCATAAATTGATTCAAGGATACAACATACGAAAAGTTATATTAATGTTCGAAAAAGTTTAAGAGCTCTTTAATTAAACTAAAATATCTCCTTAGCGTTCATGAACGGATCCCCGTGATATCTTAAAGAATAAGATTTGCGTAAATGCATTCAAAATATCTGTACTCCGGGATTCTATATCAAATGTTTAGGGATTAACATTTGAACTCAAGTATATTAAGAATAGCATTTTGTCAAAATAATAAAAGTCATTTAAGTTTCAAACTAACGGAATCTTTGCACTTCCAATACTACAGACGTCTTTCTTGGAATCAGTTCCTTCTGCCTGTGGTTACCTTTCACAAAAGAATGTCCTCTTTCTGATAATATTTACATTTGACAATCTTTACATCCATTATATTTAAACAACAAACTGTACTCCGCACAACTTACAGCAAAAAGTTAAGCGCAATTGTAACGACTTGTTCTTCCAAGTCGTTGTGGGAGTATTTTCACTATTACTGTGGCATACGCCAAGAGCTACTCCCCTCGAATTGTGTGCTATTAAGTACACATTGTTTTCGGCTTTTAGTATAAGTCGTCATCAGGCGTAACTAACTATTACAAGAAACATAACTACTGAAGAATCTATCAGTATATTAAATGTAATCTCAAACACAAAATAGGTTTACAGCAAAAGCATAAAATGCACAAACAATTTGGTAACAAGTTACTTCTCCAAGTCGTCACGGGAGCAATTTCAATGTCACTGTAGCATACCATGAGCTACTCCCCTCGACTTCTGTTCGAGGCAGCATGAAGCCTCCTCTTATATGGAGATAAACAGTCACGTGATCTGCTAATGCTCGACCAATGCGAACCTTCCACTTCTAAAAATAGTTCTACTACAGCTCCGGCTACCGAAGCGTCACTTTCTCTTTTAGAAACAGATCAGAATCACAAACCAAACGAAGGGCACTGGTACTATGTTACAGCAATGTGGAAAATCAGGTACTGGTCACCATTTTCAACAGAAATTTCCAAAAGAATTCTACGGCTTACATACGAGGAGTCCTTAATTTTGCGGTAGAAAGTAATAAACATAATATATTCTATATAAACATTGCATATTGGATTAAAGTTTAAAGTGAAGATCAGCAAGAAAAGTGCGAATATAGAGCACTTAAACTGTAGACAAGCACCCTGTGGCGCATCTAGACCGTAGTCAAAGAAAGGGATCTGGAGGGCATTTCTGTTTGATAATCATGGTTTTGCAACACAAATTTCATAAATATTATGATTTAAATGAAATATATGAACTCATCAAATAGATAATCAACAATTAACAATATTAAATAATAACCAAATTTATTAATTGTATGACGAGGTTCGGTGTTGGTAGTATACACAGTATTGTATAAAGAATATGCAGTCATACTATCCAGTTGATTTATTAAGTCATAAGGCCTTTTCGGCCGCGTGACCATTCGCCAACCATCTCGTCAATGGAGCTAGCACTGATGATGGCCGCCACGCGGCCGAAAAGGCCTTATGACTTAATAAATCAGCTGGATAGTATGACTGCATATTCTTTATACAATACAAATTTATTGATTGTTTAAAGTGGCAAAATATGCCTTTATCTGTTGAGAGTTCAGGTCCAATGGAGGAGGGGGTCTATAGCCTCATTAGCCCCTCCCCCATAGATCCACCATTGCAAGCTCCTCCTGCGAAAATGTACCTACAAGATGAAAAGAGATGCAACTTATTTTTACATCATACCGAAAGTATCGTATCAAAAATGCCGCCCCATTCATCAGTCTCATAGACCTCCGTTCATAATAACCATGATGAGACTTATTCCATTGTTCTACTCAAAGCCCCAGAGGCGATTACAAAATTTCCAGTAATTACAAAACCTCGTAAATATGCAGTACAGTGCTCTGGTTCGCCAGGAAGTCGCAGCAGTGCGAGGTAAGATTATGAAGAGCGGAGTTGGGTGGAGGCTGCGTCGCCAGAGGGCGGGCATTGATCTTTTCGACCGCCAGGGGACGCGTCGGGCGGGAGGGTGTCATGCGCTCGCAGTTCGCCAACACTCCTGAAGAGGGCAGGCGTAGAAAGAAGTCAAGAGGGAAACTTCGCTGGTGGCAGTCGGTGGAGACTGAGACAGACAATGGTTCAACGGCAACACTTTACTAATAGGGATACTTCTACAATATTTCTCGTACCACATTAATGATTAAAGTATTCGAGGTAAAGCAGGAATATAACACAAAACAATTTAAAACAGAATATATTAAACAGAAACAAAAAATATTTGTCCGCAAATATCCGTAAAAATAGGTAGTTCAAGAATATAGTGGAGGATCCTACTGATTTAATATGTGGATGTGATTATATAATTACATTTAAGAGTTTATTATATAAATATAACAATAAACAAAAATAAATATTCTACGGGTACAAAATACTAAGCAGGTAACTTAAAATTGGGATGAAATTAATAAAAAGGAATGGAATTTGAAGAGATAAAAAGAAGGGAAGTAAGAAGGAAAAGGCAGTTGATACAAAGGGCGGAGAGGCACGAAAATTGGACCTCCTCGTACTGGGCTGTTAATTAAGTCACAAGGGGCCTACTTGGCAACGGAAATCTGAGAACCTTACATCCATCGTTCATATATAAATCTTCCCCTCCAACTTCCCGTTATCTTGGTTTCTTCACAACGGACTTCGTAGTAATTTTTAAAAGAAAAAAATCTTCCGAGTTCATGAGTAGGAGAACTTGTTACGTCTTCTCAATAATCTTACATTTTCAGCAGAAGTATGCACTTGTTCAGTGTGGGTTAAACAAAACGGGAGCGTTTTCTAAGAATCCCATTTTGGATTCGTTTTCTATATTTTTACCAAATTGTCATGACAGATCATCGAGAAACTAGAGTACTATACGATAATTCATATTACTTATATTCAACTAGCACTGTACAAGTATGAAGAATAATTTCCTTCAAAATTTCATGACACAATAAAGTTGCTTCTCATGTAACAAAACATATTCAAAATTATTTTGTAAATAATCTTGTCAATAAATTTCAGTAAGGCGCTGGAAATTTCCTCAAATTTAAAAATTTGCAATAATGACTCCACCATACAAATTAGATCCAACAAAGCGCATAAGTCATTTTTAATATAGAGAGTATCATTAAAACCTAAATAAATCCAATGATTTGAGCAAAAATCAGTATGGATTGCACATAAATTTTAAAATAACTTCAGCACACCTTTAATTAACAACATATGTGCTCTCAAATGAATTACAATAACTACTGAGCTGGACTTTTCAGTGGCACATCTCAGATGCGACTAATCAAGAAATTTTAACATTTACATTGTAAATTACAGGAATTGTACAGGATCCACTCACAAATGGGTCCCATCTTATTTGTACGGGTTCAACACGCAAAATATTAAAATGAAATTACCAAAACACGTAATTTGTTGCATGGAATTCCTTATAAGGATCGGTGTGAGCAGGGGCCATATGCTAATAACTTGTTTTGGAGAAATTAAAGGGAGTTTCGATGCGTATGCGCGTGATATTAAGTTAGTATACCAATCAAACTCATGGGTTTCCACGCATATATGATGTAAATGCGCTTTATTTATATATTTATTTATTTTACTTATTAATTATTAAAGGAAATATAAAGGTTTGTCGGGAAAATTATGGTACAAATATTGTCAGGAATCGTGCGAGGAAACACCGGCTGAAAATTTCAGCTCGTTCTGTTAAGTAGAGTTTGAAATCATGCTCTCCCCGCTCAGCAGTGTCGTGGAAGCGGATACACCACTGTTACAACACACCACAAGCCCATATGCGATGTGCGTAAGCTTTTGGTGGAGAAGCGGGATTCAACCATAAACCACAACTTTTATGGCAGATTTCGCTGCCACCAGCTTGGTTTCCCCAAGCAATCAAACACACGAGTAATAACAATAAAACATTTAATTCAAATTAAATAAAGCTCTGAATATTTACAAATGTAGACAAACTCGCAAATCATAAATACAAGTTTGAACTTGTTATTACTTGATATTGCTATCTAAAAGCAATAATTACACACAGTTATAACTACTGGTGTTATGAATTAACTCGGAAATCTACCCAGATTATCCGAAGTTCAAAAAGTTCCAAGTTGCTATCTCGAAATAAATAACTGTTCCAAGCTATGTTATTCGCGCCTATAGCAGGTAATAGAATTACCGCAGCAATTCTCAGTGGTCTGACGACCAAACTAACCAAGTTACATATTAAATAACTTGCGTACTTCTATACGCTTTCGCACTTGTCTCAAAGTCTGAAAGCCTCCAGTATAAAAGTCACTTAGGAGCTGAAATCCCTCCAATATATATTGAGGCGGAGGTCACGTGACTACCTCTTCGCCCGTTCCCAAACCCCCACCTCGGCTTGGTCACTCCTCAGCTTCCGAGAAAAACTGCCTTTTCGGATGAACACTATTTCTGGCAACTGCTGAAATATTCCATGCACACTCATTTTCCTTCTCCGGGCGTTCATATCAGTTTTCAGAAGTAGAAGGGAGTTCTGCCTCTTCACAATACGAGAGGTCTTAACGCGCACCTTTCCTTGTTTGGGCGGCGACGGGCATGGCTCTTAATCGCCTTTGGAATTTCCGGCGAGCACAGTGCTTGAAAATGTTATGTCAAAATCTATACTGGTCACGATGTTACAACCACCTTCTATATGTGCATTTAAGTGGCTGTTTACTAAGAATTGCACGGCAATGTCCAATAACTGAGTAGCACCTTTTCAAAGTACACCGAGGTTTCATTTCTTACTTCAGTTCAATACCTGAACATTCCTTTCTCAAATGTGCATGCGTTCTTTTCCAATGCTCTGAAGCGGCAAGACCGAAGCATAGTGTCACATAAATTTATGATAATTTACATTTAATATTACGACAAATAATACAATAAATTGTTCATAGATAAAATAAAAAAAATTACCAATCATTTAAATCCACAAAATTATCTTTGTAAATTATACTTCATTTTTGGCGTTAGGCAAGTACGGTGGAAGAAAAAGGGAAGAAACCTTCCACTCGTAAAAATAAGACTTAGCGAATTATTATTTTAGAAATAATATGTAGAGGTATGTAATAAAAATAATAATGATAATAATAATAATAAATGTATTGTCAAAAGAGTAGTTCAAACTGCGTAATTAGTGTAGAGTAATTTATTACTTATTTAACAAGTGCAGCTATCAATTCATTGGATTCCGTTAGTGACTCAGAATAATCGATAGTTCGACAATAATTTGTACATGTAAAATTTTTGCGTTAAATTACAAACATATTGACATTCTATTAGTATTATAACTCGTAGCTAACTTTTCATCTTATCTAGGAATTTTTGCTAAAATGTTTATCCGCCCCTACCTTAGGGCCCTTGATCGGAATTGATGGGATGGTCCCTTGCTTGCTTCCGGAGAGTAAATTAGTTTATTGTCCTCCACGTGGTCATACGCAGTTTGTACTGTTTTTTGACAAGAAATTTATTATTATTATTATTATTATTATTATTGGTACAAAGGAAACCAACAATCTCTTAAACGTCAAGTTGGCTTGAGAACTTATGCACACTTAAGAACTGATGCAGAGTACGACGACGACTTAGGTCTGTACTACTCTGACATTGACACAGCATGATGGACGAAACGTTGGTAGTTTTATCTACTAAGACGCGGCGTGTCCCGGACAAATAAGTTCATACTGACTCCGACCGCGCCAGCCTACGTTTATACTGCAAAATATTTCCTTATATTATCAGTCATCATACAGACAGGGAAGAGGCAAGAGTAGAAATAAAACTGAATGTTTTTTTGTTAAATACGCAACTTAAGCAAAACATCTTCCTAATCATTCACATACACAGGCGGCAAAACCAAAATATTTTTTTCTGTAATTCGACCAACTATTACCCCTCCTCTACTCAGGTTCTAT
>NNCF01131688.1:2438-14125 GCA_002313205.1 Laupala kohalensis | reverse complement strand
TATATATATATATATATATATATATATATATATATATATATATATATATATATATATCGTTATGATGAATATATAATGTTATGATGAATTTGATGTTTTGCTGCTACTCGACTGCTTTTACGAGAAAATGTTTGTCACTACCGAAACATTTTGACTGCGTGGTTCCCGTGCTGTAGCTCAAGGAATATTTTCCGCGTCGCTTATTCGCGACGTCTCAAAACCGTAATCCAAAGACGTTGAAAAGTTAAAAATGAAAGTTCACTTAGTTCCCCGGGCAGAGCTTCGCGACCCGGAAATAAAAAAGAAAGATTTGCAACGCTCCTGTAGGATTTCCAGAATGGTCGGGGCCAACCTCATCCACATACAGCAGTGCTTTCATCCCCTCCGCATCCATTTTCTCATGTCTCTCCCGTCAGAGAGCAGTGTTGCGTTACGTCTCCTCTGGACGCTCGGGGACGCCCCATAATGCACAATAGCAACAAGGTTTGTCACAAAATAGAAATATGTCCGTCTCTTCTGTCAGATCCAGTTGGAGACAAAATCTTCTTCTAAAATGCGTTCAATACGCGATTCCAGACTCGGGAAAGAAAGAAATGCATGTATGTATTTCAGCCTCTAATTATGCATTGGGATAGGGCACGCGTCCAGAAATAATATATTCCGTGTTTATATAAAATTCAATCATATTTATAAAAAATGTCTTATACCTTGTAAATATAAAGTAATTTATTAATTTTCCAATTCTAAATAATTACCATGTGGAATTAATTTAATGAGCAATCTTCCCACGACATAAGAGGCACCATAAAAATTGCTTACGCAAATGAACCGTGAGATGTCGTCAATATCGTATTCAAGTCGTTCTAAATTTTAATAGTACAGAGCTTGATTTTTCTACATTGTTCAAATGATTCTTATGCTTGACAAAAAAGCTTTTGCATTAAAGGCAGAATGCAACACACTTCCTCTGTCATCAAAAAGACACATTAGATCGGATGTAAAGAATGAAGGTTAATCTCGAGAAAAAAAAGTGCCTTCATTTTCATTTCTTCAGTTATCATTACACAAGAAAGTCCCAAAGAGTAAGTAATTTGATGTCTCCGAAGCTTTAACTCCGTAACTGTGTTGGAGCGTGGTAACTTGTGATCCACTCTGTCCGCCGGCGCTCGGGCGGTGGTTTCTGCCTTAAGCGCGTATTGCAGCTTAATCCGCGCAAGCAAAGGAACTCAGTTCATTACGCCGCACATTGCAGTGGATCCCTCCCCCTACCCTCGGTATCCTCCCCATGAGGAAAGGGAAAGGGGCGCTTAAAGGCATGGTTATTTCATTACGCACTTCCAACACGACGAGGCGAGCTACGGTGGCGACGGAGGCCGTTGCTTTAAGCAGGGTCTCTGCGGTGTGGATGCGGGTGTCACAGTGGGAAGGGTTAGATCCAACTAACGTTTCTTCACTGCAGTAACGTTAAACAATAACAGTTTTCACTTCTTGACCATTATTTTTGTTATTGTATTTTTGAGGATTGGTCAGTTCATAATCACTGATAACTTGCCCACGTTTCGGGGATTTTTGGGTCCACCTTCAAGGTTAGTTTCATCAATCACACTCGAACATCATTTTCTGCCTAATCGTATCAAGGTCAATTATGTAAGTGAATATGAAAACCCCCCTCCGTGACTCAGGTGGTAGCGTTCTAGCTCATCACTAAGTCATCCCGGTGGGGTCAGAAAAGTTTGTAGCTTTTCACATTAACTCCTACTAACCCCTCCACCGGGTTAGTAGCCCACCCACTAACAATAGCCTACTACCCAACTCCCAAAACTCCTATCGCTCCATGTAGATAAGCTTCAATAGCACGCGGCATTTCCCATTCACAAATACTACAATATGAACATGTAACTGAATGAATATAACTAACCAGCAGGATGTTCACAAAAATGTCCGAAACGTCGGCAATTCATTAGTGATAATTAACTGACCAGATCTCAAGAACACGATAATAATGGAAATGATAAACACAGTGGTTGCTGGAATTCCGAGAAAATATACTTGAACCTTCACTTCTCAGTTTTTAGCGGGGAAAGGAGGGGCAATTTTAAAATCATTACATGCGGACTAATCTGATACCTTGAGGTACGCAGAAGCAATCTTAGGGAGGGTCGAATTGAACCTTTAGTACATATACCTATTTAGTGACACACGCAATTTCTTTCCTAGTTCCCAATCTTGCCTAAATATGGTCTGGTATAAGTGCAGGTCAATTAGAATTAACACTGCCAAATGAAACAAAAATACATAAATAAGTATATTTCATTATTATTAACTTGATGAACATTACTAGTGTCTCTCGGGATTTTAATTGGTTTCTTACCGGTTGTTTCATACAACTTCGCATAATTCTATAAATAAAATTACAACAAATAGTATATTTTGAATGTTCCGGTTTAATATTGGATATTATGACAAGTAGCTAACTTTTTATTCTTTAGGGGACGCGTGCCACGATTTTGCCTTTGGGTGCAGAAATTATTTTGCCTGGAAGCACTTTATCGGAACTGATGGGATAGTCCCTTGGTAGATATTAGTTCTGAAGAGAAATTTAGTTCATTGTTCCCTCACATGGTAATGTGCTATTTTGCCAAAGACGTATTATTATTTTTATCGTTTACTCGAAATGAATAAATGTTTCCCGTAAATTATCACCAGTTTCTTCATGGACATGAACTGGAGAATCTCAATTGCACATTTTCTTGGGTCATTGCTCTTATGAAGTATATTCATGTTCTCGCACCATATGTTATTGATTTGTTCGAATAAGTTAAAGAATAAGATGATTCGTCGATTCCGTCCTTGTTGTTCACTTTTGTTTCTTACTTCGCTCCCGTGTTTTCTCTGCTTCCGCCCTTTCTTCACTTCATCACGAACCCCTTTCCTGAACGCTGCACAGCTTCTCTTTCACAAATGACCCCTTCAAATTTCTTCATATTTCTTGTAATACATTACTTGTAAACGAGAGACAATTACTTGATTAAAGTGCAATGATACTCTAATTAATTATAATAATAATAAATTGTTATTTTTATGAGATGAAGATTAGAGTGTTCTATGGAAATATTACGCCTTAACCTTTTGAGGATAATTTCGAAAATTAACGAAACTGAGAGGCTTCTCCTTTTCACATCAACCAATTACGACGATTGTGCTTCCGAACTGCGAAGATTGTAAGCAGAAATGAATTATTCTCGTCGGAAAAAAAGCAGATACTTCTATCACGACCCTCTTTCATTGACTTTTACAATACCCCTACACCAAAAGTATTCGATATTTGGTATAATCATTTGTTTATAAATATTCAGTTTTTTAATTTATTTTATTTTTTGTTATTTTATTCCATCGCAAGACATTCCATGACGTCTCTTTTATTAAGTTCCATAAACGACAAAAATGTATCAAATTTACGTCACATCATATGTCCTAAATAAATTTGGAGGTATTAGCTTTCTTTGAGTGCTTGTTTAATTTCCCAAATGCTAGTGATGTAATTCTTGAAAATATTATATCTTGTCTCTGTTGCGTTAATCGTTTCACTCAATTTCAGTCTCAAGCTTTACTTGTGTTTTTTTTAACGAAGGCTACTTTTATCTTTAGAAGAACAAGTATCTGTGCGTCTCGAGCTTTGTACAGATGAAAATTACACTTACAAAAAATTGGTTCATTTTCATTGCGATCTATCTTATTAGATAAATATAATACGTACAGTAATATGTTTTTTACCTACTGCTACATGGATAAGTGTTATTAATATGTTTCAACTTCTAAGCCATCGTATTATTTGAAGCGTAAAGTAAAAAATGACATGGTTATATGCTTTTCTCCATGTTGTGTGAACGGTCACTTCATATTGTAACTTTACTGGTTGTTATTAACAAATAACAAAAAAATTAATTGTTATAAACAAAAAAATTCAAAATAAAATAAAATAATAATTACCGTAAATGTATAATTCTAACTAAATCCTAAGGGGAGGGAACCGAATACTCACTCCTATTGGAGCCACTTACAATAAAAACACTGCACTCTGGTGTTCGAGCAACAAACAAAACACTTTATTATTCATAATTATTCTAAATTAACTAATACACATAACACTGGTAAATGGTCACAATGCTACACATTACTTCGCCTACTGCGCTCTTGGAACGTCTTACTGAAAGTCTTTTTACATAGTACTCACCAAGATCTTCTTGATTGTGGGCTCCTCTGTTCATTACCCTCCCNACACTTTAACTCTTGCACTCGGCCTACTGACATTTAGTTAACAATTTATGGTTTACAAGGCCCAAAATAACATTAACAAATTCCTTCTACACTATTACACAATACACAAGATGTCTCGTAATGTCGGACTGGATGAAGACATGGCCAATTTTTGTGTTCCTGGAATGCACTCCCGTTCCTCGTGCCTCGTTAATGTTCGTTCCCTCTCTTCTGCCTAAGCGATTTTCCCCATGCCATTAACTTCCTATGTCTGTCTCGTTTCAGAGTTTCCCGACTCACTTCGTAGTAATTTGTTATTTCGTCCTTTGCAACATTTACTGTTATTATTTGTTCACTGTATTAATGCGCTTCGCATGTCCTCTGACGGATCACAGTGCAACTTATTTTCTATTATCTATGCAACGACGATGCCTTCTCTGGCTTACTAATTTGCTGAAGTGACCTTTGACGGCTCATTATCTCCTAAAACGCTATTTACTGGACCTGTTCGCGTCCCGTACTCGTCGGTTCGAACTTTTTCATTGCACGAGTTCCCATTTGTCCTTTTCAATCACACGATTCTCTCCTTCACACAAGACAACTTCATGTACGCGATGGTGTTCATGGGTTAATTAGTCGCTATTAATGTTCGCACTTTTCACGCTCTGATCTATGCATTAATTGCATCGAGTATCAGTGGTAATTGTTTCCTGATTCTTTTCGGAAAGCCTCACTTGTGCCTTATATCACCGCACTGGTCTCACTACGAACCGGCGTTCATCACAAATTTCTGCGTGCGATCACGAACGTGTCTTTACACCAAAGATTCTCAGTCACTTTATCAAAAAGAACTTTCTCGAAATTTTTTCAGTCTCATCAGAAAAAAATAATACTCTCTAAATTTCTGCACCGTCTCGATATACAAATAAAACTCTCGCAAATTTTTTTCACAATCTGACGAAACTTTCACAATCTTGTCAAATTTTTAGTCTGGCTCAACAAAAAAATTAAACTCGTACATTTTTCTGCCCGTCTGACTCAACAAATAAACTGTCGCAAATTTCTCCCCGTCTGACTCAACAAACATGAACTCTCGCAAATTTTTCCACATCTCATTCGACAAAAATAAACTCTCGCAAATTTTTCCACATCTCAGCTCTGTGCTTCTGTGCCCTATTTTTATAGACAATTCGCGTCACGTGACGTTCCCCTTCCTATCATTCCTTCCTTCTACTACAAGCCCTATGCTTCTTTCCCCCCTTAATTTTAATTGGAAGTTTCCGAAAAAATGTTAGTTGCTTTTTCATGTTGCCAATCACACGATTTAGCTCCTCCCACCGTGGTTTTCCTATTGGTTGTTCCCACTCTCTCTACTTCCAAGACTTCTACATCTAGACGAAGGTCTGTCGGCCATTTTGTTATTTGTACTCTGCACATCTGCTCTGAGCGGCATGCTTCTAAGATCCCATCTTTTATGGTTTTATGGCTAGGCGGCGCGGTACCCTCTTCATTTGACATCATCCATTTATGCTACAACTCGTACCGTCCGTCGGCCCTCCTTTTGAACCCAAATTTTTTATTACTTCCTTTTGAATTTCGCCATCGTGTGTTTTTGCTGAACCCATTGCCCCAAAATTTCACATTTCAATATATTTTCTTCCCTTGGCGATCCATGTCTCAAGAGACATGTACCGTGAACCTTCCGGTCGCTTGTCACAAACGTACATCCACGTTGCTTTGGGAAATAATATTCCCTGACATCCGCTCTTTTTCGGTGCTCTCTATTGTACTGAATTTCGATGCTCGTTTTTCTAAAGATTCAAGTTCAAACTTGTCTGCCTCTGAACATGTGTCCTCGTCGCTCTCCCTTTGATTTTTTTCAAATAATAGATTTTATAACTTTTTTGTACTCCAAAACTTTCTACTGAGCCTGTGATGTCGCACCGCCACTACGCTTCAGACCACCCAGGTCCCTTTCTGCTAGCTCCCATGTTGACCCATGCTTTTATATTAAATATCTTGAGAACGTGATATTGAATTATCAATTAATTCAATCCACGGTCTCAATATGTTGAGAATATTCTTTTGAATTAACATTTCATAGGAACAATGAAACTCGTTATTTGGTTTTCTGGAATTTCTCTGAAAGGTCGAAGTTGTCTCACCAAAGTACTTTTTTATGAAAGTAACGAATTAATGACGAAAATAGGTATTCTATGAATTTTCGGAAAGTTTCAGCGCCTAAACTCAACGAAATAACTAAACTCCGTACCATTTGCTGTTAGTCCATTGGATGACGAAAAATCACTTCACTCAATTCATCGGACCTTGGAACAGAAAAGGACAGGGCATTTAGCGGCTTCCTTATGTTGAGAGTGATGCCCCACAAGCGCTGAGTTATTTAGAGCAAAAATTAAAATAATGTTAATCCAGTAGTTTTTCATAAATCATTGAATCAAATTATTACTCTTTTAAAATAATATGGTTGTGGATAAGACATACTATCCAATATAATCAAGTTTCTCTATGTTTGTTTGGTTAGTTTACCTGAAACACATTTCAAATCACCTACGACATGTCGTATACATAGAGACAAGTAATAATACAAACTAAATTACAATAGTTTATTGAGAAAAACATCAGAGAAGTATTATAATATATATCATGTGAGGTGAGGTATAAAAAGAGTTTTCATGTACTGTTGAGGAAATCGTAGTGTCTCTTTCTGAATTGTTTCTCAGTGAGTGTCACTCTTTTGCCACAAGAATTTCTTCATTCAGTCCAGAAAATTCAGAAAGAGATGCTGTTTTCCTCAATAGTATATGAAAACTCTTTCTATACCTCACCATCACCTAATATATATTTATACTTCTTATTGTAACATTCTAATGGTTCTTTATGTTCTACTGCCACCATTACCGACACAGATACTTTCTTGTGTTTCCACCTTCTTTTCTCTTCGTTCTGTCGTCTACCCGATAATTACTCGCATGTACCAAGGAGGATATTCCGATACGCGCGCCCCAGGCGGGTACGCGACGCTGCGGGGTCCACGCAGCAGAGCGAGCTCTCGCGCGGTTCAGCATTGAGTCTGATCACGAAAGGAAACGAGATAGTTTCTCTGGAATTAAACACGCAAATCTTCGGCAATATCGAAGTTTCTTCTTGCAATTACTTGCTAAAAGAACAGCAACCAATGTAAAATAATTTATTATGACACATATTTAGCACGGAATAAATATCTACCGAGGAAACAAGTTTCATACCCTTCCAAAAGAAAATTAACAACACTTAGGTATTAAGTGAAAACAAAATATTTTGATAGAAACTCATATCATCCGCAAAAGCAGTGAAGCTGTGATATACACTGGTTCATCTTCTCAGTTAATTAATAATAAGTTTACACCAAAACATGTTGAATTAACAATCCAATTCACAGTTAACAAGCGATGTCTCACAAGATGCAAAAAAAAAAGTTGCCAAATTTATATGAAACATGCAACTAGAAAATGTGATGTACGGATATATTTATTTTTATATTTTCTGAAACGTGATAATAATGATAGAATGTGACTTTCCTGTGGTACCATATGACAATTATCTGATTCTAATTGTCTGATGCTCATAAATCATAATTTGAGATTATGATATCAAATGTTATTCAATTAACTTCATTCATTCCGTTATTATGTCAGATTATGGGATACATCTCAGAAACGATCTGATACATCAAGAATATTCATACAAATTCAGTTACAATTATCGTCTTAACGTGCTCATTTCCATCTTACGAAACTCATTTCCAGGGAAAGTAAATATGAAAATTTCGCTTTCCCGAATCCAAGTATTGCTCGTACTAATGCACATATGCAGGAGAAATAATTACGCCCATTACAAAATACGGGCGTGTGCTGTTTTGGGTTTTGTCACAGGAACCGGTCAGGACTCATTGAATCAATGTACACAAACACACGCAACAACAAAAACATGAAAGTAAGATAATATCTCGAATTATTATAATATCTGACCATAATGAGATGACCACATCGTAAAGATAGGTAAATCATTTAGAACAAGGCAGATCTACGGTGCAGAAATAAGTATCCCTGCTTCACCTGAGAAAAGTAATTTCTTTTGTCACGATAGCAAATCAATATAAGTTTCTCCGGATGCCAAGAAGTCTAATATGTTCACTGTCCTTTCCAGCATCTTTGGTTCCAGTCCTCCATTATTTTAAGTCTTGATCTCATTGCACGCATTACTTGTATTTATTGCTGGAACCATATCCACTCTGTCCAATAAAAAAACGAGACTCACGTTTTTCTTGAAAAAAGGTATTTTTACGGACTAGAAACGTAAAATGTGACTTAAATTAACTTCGAAAGTAATGAATTGTCAAAAAGGCATTTTAGCATAGAATCGTGCAAGATAACATGGAAAAAAATTAATAGACTTTCCTCAACATTTGAACCAGAAAATTTATATTTTTGATTTCTATTTAATGCATAAACTCAAGGTTATTTTTAAGAAAAATAAATTAGTTTCTGGGTTATTCTCCAAGCGTCTTATTTTGTTTAGACCTCACATTGTACAAGTTAATTCTCAGAACTTCTTTTAAAAAGCGAACCTTGAAAATTCCTTACACTCACACCTTCAAAAGAAAATCTTGGAAACAAATAATTAGTCCTCGAGATGTATAAAGTAATTAAACTTATACTTCCTACGATCTCGAAAAAAACAAACTTTTCCACCGGTTTCTTCCGGAGCAAATGAGAGTGGGATGGGGTGGGGTGGCGTTTCGAGCAACACTTCGCAACAAGGGCCCCTTCCCTCTTTTTTTTCTTTTGACTGCGAGGGATTGAAGTGGCTTACGGCTTCTCATGGCGTACACACACACCGACCCTCTCGCGCTCTTTCGTAATTAAAAGTGATTGCATGTCGTTAATGGGTGAAGGTGAATCTGTTCGCAGTTCTTCAGATCACCACAGTCACAGAGATGATAATTTTATGGATCTGTGTGACAGCAACGATAACTGCAATCTACACAAAAGAAAATTATTCCTATGAAATGTCTGTGACATGGACATCGCAAAAAGTAAAAGATTAAATTGTTTCCAATTTCAAAGGACACTTCTTAAAGGTTATTGCAACTAAAATGCGACGTATGGTTAATAATGATAAATTACAAGATCAGAAAAATAATTTAAATTAGCGGCCAATTAGTAAATGATAATCTTCACCCGCATGACTGAAGACTATGAGGTTTACTAATGTGTCCACCAGAATTCGTTAGCGTTACGTGAGGCAGACAATTCATTGAACGCATAATCTACGTGACTGGATCGTAGAAGCAAAATTATATAAAGGCGGTGAGTAACAATGTTTTTAAGGAAATAACCTAAAAAATGAAATGAAAACCACAGAATTCACAGGTGTTAACTACGAGCTTCGTTACTGTGCTCCATATGAATAAGATAATAAAAAGAGAAGTCACAAAAACAAATATACTCCACAACTACATAAAAAAAATTCATATCTCCATTTACTTATGTAACTTACAAATCTATTAAATCTTAAAACCCGCCGTGTTGTAAGAGGCAATTCAAGAAAAAAAGAATGTCATTCATTGTCAAACCAACTAAAACACGCAGACTTAGTGGCTATTTATTTGTTCGAATTTTTCAACAGACATTTTACCTCCTCCAGCAAAAGTGTAATTAGCTGAGAACAGTAAAGCACTGCTATGATTGTTCTGTCACCACAAAGTGGGTTGTAATCCCGGTGACACTTGTGAACTGATTTTTGAAAAGGTTTATACCACAATTCAGCTCGTAATATCTGTTTGGGAGCTGTAATGAACGAAACCTTAATTCATGCTCTCACATTGCTTAGGAAAATTTAAAAATATACGCTGAGCAATTTGCAATTCGGCAACGTAGCATTACGACACACATTGCAACGTGGCAGGGCACTTTACGACAAAGTTCATCTGCCGACGAGACGACAAAGATTCTATAAAATAATTTCTATTCATGTTCTCTTTAAGTTTCGATATTGTAGTTTCTTCATGTGTAAATGAAAGTGTTCAATGATATATTTTACGAGGAATTTAGAAAAGTTCTTCAAAATTTCAATAAACATGTGCAAAAAAAATTTATATTGAATTTAAAAGCAAATAATTTATATTTAAAGAAAACTGATACTAAAAGAAATTCACGAGTTCTTAATTACACCCCAAGTATTAAAACTTTATTTTAATAAAAATATTGAGTAGAAAGCGGGTCTAATATATATCCAGACCATATTTTCAATAAATATTTACTCATATAGCATCTAGATTTACAACATTATACATTTGGAGAACAATATTTACTCAAGAAAAAGGTATATGCTCTTTTAATTTAAACTAACAGTTTTCGTATCAATAAAATAGCAATCGCATCGTCCAATTTTAAGGTTCATAAACTCAAATTACCCCTCTACAGAGTAACACGAAGTCGTCTGATGAGATAAGGTATTTCAAACCTTTCTTATTATAGTCGTAGATGAAAGAAATAATTTAAACCAGGAATACCTAGAATTTGCGCAGGTGATTTACACTTTCGCTGTACTTGGTCGCAAAGGATACTTCATTTGAAGGTCAAAATATTCTTTTGAAAAATATTCAAAAACTGTTCCAACTATTTAATTTTTTTTTAATATACTGTATTCATAGTGTAATTAGTATATGTTTAATCCGCATTATCGGAAAAGTTTGGAATAGATGCAGTGAAATAATTTCCACACACATCGCGTACTTTTTCCTTTACCAATGGTGAGAATCCAAAGAGTGTTTGTAGATATGTCATTTTCATGTTATTTTTAAAGGAGAATAGAAAATAGTGTGCATCTCATGTTTCTCATTGTATTTGGGATCTTCCACCCACACGAACGTCCTTAGTCGCGAATTCACATCCAATGACGGTGTATCATTTCGCGGCGTTTTTAGGTGTGCACTAATTCATTTGCTGAACTTTCTTGTTACATTTTGCTCAGCACCGTTTTTAATTTTTAAATTATTTTGATGGTAGTGAGTGATACCGTTTTGTTTATTTTTAACTATTGTTTTGAGTTCAGTGCTATATCAGTTGGAAATGTAGAAATAGTATTGTAAATATTACATTTTACACATTCAGAATTCATTGTCAAGAAAGATAAGTAGAGTAACGAAATAGCATGAAAAATACAAAAAAATCAGACGCAAGAATATTGAAGAAGTATAATCTTTAAAAGAGTATCACATATTTAAACAAAATTATTAGGTGATACAATTAACGTTCTTTAATTGAACTAAGAAATTTACAAGAAGAGAAAGAGAGAAGTAGGAACAAAGAAAGAAAACAAGAATCTGTGGTTGTATTTCACAATTTCATTTGAATAAATTAATGAAA
>NNCF01131685.1:180197-190367 GCA_002313205.1 Laupala kohalensis | reverse complement strand
ACGCCTGGACTCACCACTCTACCATGTGAGACCTCGAGGCAGCATGAAGCATCCTCTTATATAGTGACAAACAGTCACGTGACCTGCCCATGCGCCCTTTGTTCATAGACGCTCAGACCAGCAACGCATCCCTCTTGTTTACAAAAATAGTTTTACCGACGCTCAGGCGAGCGAAGCGACACTTTCACTTTCAACACAAATAAGCAGTTCCTTTGTTAACATGCGTCACACGAAGGAGCCTCCACAGAAGCGTCCCGTTCACTTTTAAAAATAGATCCGTTTCCTTTAGAGCATGAACAAAACAAAGGAACATCTATGCAAGTTCCAGCATGTATATATTTTTATGCAATTACTTCTTGATGAGGAAAGTATTTTCAACTGAGGCAATATACATGTTAACATTGAAATTACAGTTTTTTTCACTTAACACTGGTGTCGAAGTAGCACTACGTTACATATATCAAAATATCGATATTTTTGTCTCGATACTATCGATAGTTTTTGTAAATACTGATACGATATATATCGAACTTGCCCATCCCTATTTTGCAGGTCACCGCGTACAGACTCCTCTTCACCAGACTGTAGTTTACGGTCACTATAAAACTGCTGTTCTGCTGCTAAACGCTGGTGCTGATATTGCCCTCAAAGACGTGGATGGCTTCACCCCTCTGACTCTGGCTGTACGGAGGAACCAGTGGGACATCGTAAAGGAGATGGCGACCAGAGGAGTGAATCTAGACGAAGTGGATGATGAAGGGAACTCGCTGCTAGTGCTAGCTGCTAGAGTCAAAGCGTGGGACACTGTCAAAGTACTGTGTGAGATGGGGGCATCGGGTAAGATGTTCAAAGGCGACACCAACTCCCCGTTGAAGTTGGCCGCACGAAGTGGTGCCGTGGAAGGGGTGAAGTGTTTGTTGAGAAGTGGATTCTCTCGTGAGGATAGGGACGTCTTTATAGCGCTGTCGAGAGCCAAAAATGTCTCGGTCGTACAGGCTTTCGAATCCGTTTTGCCAGGCACCATATCGGTTACTGGAGAAAGAGCACTGCTTACTGCGGCTAATGCAGGGATATTGGAGAGCACAGAAGCTCTTCTGGATGCGGGTGTGGACATTAATAAGAGAAGTACTCCGAAAGGGAGGACATCCCTCATGCATGCTGCGATGAAAGGTCACGTCGAGTGTGCGCGCCTTTTACTGCGTCGCGGAGCTTCCAAAGACAAGAAAGATACGGATGACGGGAACACCGCGTTGCATTTGGCGAGTAGAAATGGTCAGGAGGAATGTGTTCGAGCACTTTTGGAGGCTGGAGCGGATTGGAGGGTGAAGAACAACAAGGGCAAATCTGCATTTCAACTCTCCAGCTTTGCTCACCCGGAAATAGTCTACAAGAGTTTTCTAAAATAGTAGAATCAATCATACACTCCCGACTGTGTTCTTATCTTGACCAATTCAGCACTTACAGCCAGTCACAATTAGAGTTCAGAAAAGGTAGGTCAACTATTAATGCTGTAATAGTTCCTAATTTCTCATTTTAAAAAAATCATGTTTTTGAGAAAGAGGGTTTTGCACGTACCACATTTTGTGATCTGAGCAAGGCCTTTCATTGTCTGGAACATTCTATTGTACTGAACAAACTAGCAAACTATGGCATAGGTCAGGGGTCGGCAACCTTTTTTGGCCACGGGTCAAAATCAACCAAAATGTGAGTATTAAAGAGACGTTTGGGTCAGATATATTTTCGTATTAAAACAGTATTTTAGTAAATAAGATATATTTTATTAAGAAAATAATTACAAACATAGTTGAATGAACTTTATTTATAAAGTTCGAACTAAAATGTTATTCTTAGTATCTATTTTCATTTTTTTAAATTCTCAAAATGTTTGTTTCATGTTTATGTTTTATAATTTATTTTTATATATTATACTTTATTTTCGGATCTAAAGTGGGTCACTTGAAATTATATAATGGGTCACTCGGAGACCCTAGGGTCATAGGTTGCCGACCCCTGGCATAGGTGATACCAGTTTAAAGCTTTTTGAGTCATATCTGGAGAAAACAAATTGTATTCATGGGAAGTAAAATGTCTGATATAGTTGAAATCAAATGTGGTGTCCCACAGGGCTCAGTCCTAGGTCCTTTACTTTTCCTTCTCAGGATTAATGATCCCTCATATTTAGTAACTGTGTATTCAATATGCAGATGATACAACTATTTGCAATACTGGTTCCGAGTTTCAACACTGAAAACTGAAACAGGTTTTCACTTAATGAGACCAAAACACATTTAAATTTTAACTTAAAAGGCAATTCTCAACAGAATGTAAAATTTTGGGTATATTTGTAGATAGTAAACTCTCATGGGAGCCTTGCAGGTATATAAGAACAGCCTAGTTTGCTTTCTTTCAAAGTGTTATTGCATATGGAATCTTAATCTTGGGAAATAGTTCACAGGTGCACAATATTCTACTTCGAAGAAAAACTGTGTGAATATTAACCAACTCCTACCATTTAGCACATTGCAAACCTTTATTTGTTGAATAAAAGGTGATGTCTGTGTGAAATCTTTATATTTATAATGCGCTGCTATATGATAAAGGTAATGTTTCTGAATTTCAGTTCAGACATAACATACGTTTGTACAACACAAGAAACTCTCAGATTATTGATGTTCTCTATCATAGACTTGACAAGTCCCATAATACCCATGAAGTCCTAGGTTTGAAAATATAAAATATGTTACCAAAATTATTAATGGAAGAGACATTTACAAAATTTAAATCAAAAATATATAATTGGTTACTCACTTCACCATTATATTCCAGAGAAGAATTGTTTGAGGTACCAATTTTTTAATATTTAGTAAGTTGATTTGGGTAATTGTTCTATGATGGTTGGTTTTAATTCATGCTCATATTTATGATATAATGTAATTATGTTTTTCACCTATTAGAATGGAAAATGTATTGGTTTATTAACTTATTTCATAATGGACTTAATGTGTATAATTGTGAATTGTGTAGAGAAGGAATTGTATTATAATGGTTGTGAGTATTGGTGTTTATAATTGTGTTTACTGTAATATTGGATTTTTATGTTTACAATCATATGTGTATATTGTACTGATATATTGACTTTGTCAATGGCCTAACAGGCTTAATCACAATAATAATTTATTATTATTATTTATCTGAGACACTGGTAGCTCTAGGATAAATTTTCAGGGAGGGCCATTCCAAAATGGCATTTGATTACTATTGAAAAGTTATTTAAACATATTTAATCCATGAGCATGATTCAATATGTTTATAATACAAATATAAATATACTTCAATTAATAGTGTATTAAATAAGAATTGGAACCCATTACTGATACCATGCATAAGAGGAGACTGAGATTCTTTGGACACATAATGAGAATGCAGGATTCGAGACTTCTGAAACAACTGGTACAGTGCAATTTCAAGTCAAAAATTACCACAACAGGATGCAGGTGGATTAGAGAAGTCAGAGAGGATTTGAAGGAAATTGACCTTACACCAGAAGATGCCATAGATAAGAATAAATTAAAAAACAAAATCAAGAATATAGCTTCACACTCGCAAGAAACAAAGTCACAAACCGAATATTTTCAACACAAGAAAGAGCTCGAAGATCAGAGCATATGAAAAAGTATTGGGAGGACCACAAGGCCCAAACAGAGCCTTCAAAGAAGACTAAATAATGGACTGACCAAAGTGATCGTATGTGGTCAAACGAGAAGGAGAAGAAGAAGTATATTAAATAGTGCTAAATGAAAAAAGTTGCAACCTTCTGCAGTTTTCTGTAAAAGTTCTGCCTCAATCTGCACTCTCAGAAGAAATTGAAGATATTTCATTTAAACAAGTTTTCAGTATCCTCTATCTACCTCAGAGTGACAGAACTCAGATACATATATATTCAGCAGGAATTAACTCAGAATATTACTTGATTGAATTTACTGTATTCTTCTCCCCTAGCTATAATGTAAAGGTTCTAGCTAACATGAAGGTAAAAACCAGACCCTGGATAAAATTATTNCTAACATGAAGGTAAAAACCAGACCCTGGATAAAATTATTCAAATCTTATGGAACCCTACTAGTTATATGATCTTTTTACATATTTCCTTCATTGTATAGTGGGCCATATACTTAAATGAAACAGCAGTAGTTCAAATTGATTATTTAATGTTAACCCTGCTTTTTTTGGGGGAAAAAATTACAATAAAATAAATGTATTTTCTAAATAATGAATTTAGGAGATAATTCAAGTGGCTTATAATAACATTGTAACCTCAGTCAAATTCTCTCCTGTAAAATAAAATTAACTGAAGTTTTTCTCAGAACTTTGTGCGATTGTGTATAATTTTTTTAAAATCTGAAATCGTCATAACTAAATGGCATTTAATATTCTCATTGGTCTCACAATTTTTGTTTCATATCAACTGTGAGGCAAATATTATAACACTGCTGCAAAATATGAACAAATATCCAATTGTATACAAATAGTTGGCACAGACACAGCAATATTGCTATAGTCTGTCAACTTAAGTGACATTAAATTCATACTCTACATACAATTATAGGTTTTCCTAGTAATTGAGAAGCATGTGTCACTTTTAAATGTTTATACTGTCATTTCTTTCATTGTCCATTTTATCTTTTGATAATAATAATAATAATAAATTTATTGTCAAAAAACAGTACAAACTGCGTATGACCACGTGGAGGACAAAAAACTAATTTACTCTCCGGAAGCAAGCAAGGGACCATCCCATCAATTCCGATCAAGGGCCCTAAGGCAGAGGCGGATTCAATTTTTCAGCAAAAGTTCCTAGATAAGATAAAAAGTTAGCTGCGAGTAATAATACATATATAATGTCAATATGTTTGTAATTTAACGTAAATATGTTTGTAATTTAACGCAAATAAGTTTGTAAATTTACATGTACAAGTTATTATCGAACTATAGATTATTCTGAGTATAGTGTTTAAAAATCATAAGAATTGAAATAACACTAAATTCACGATTTATTGTTACAATAAACACGCCCCTAGACAAAGCCTAGAGAACCTGTATGATAAATCCGCCTCTACCAGAAGGAAAAACGGAGAAAAACCCGGGCCAGGATGGGGCTACAGAATTTATGTACACAACCGTGCCAAAGTTGAGTACACATAAAACTAAATTAATATGAGCCATAAGACAACACAATCATGCAAGAAAATAGTTTTTGAAATTGTTATAAGTTGTTTAAAAAGTACTACAGCAATGGCGTGATAAAGTACAAGACGAATTTAACTTTTGTTAAAATCAATAAATTCTTTTACAGTGTAGAAGCACTGGTGCAGGAGGTAGTTTTTAACCGCGGATTTGAAGATATTCAATTTCATAATATCTTTTATATTCTTGGGCAGGGAATTATATAGAACGATTCCCGAATGGTATGGTCCCTTTTGGCAAAGAGTGGTTGACACTCTAGGGCGATGAATATTACTACTATTGCGTGTATAGTGTTCGTGAACGAGACTGTTTCGTATAAAGAAAGGGTGGCACTTCAGTAATTCGGTCTTAACAAACACGACTGTTTCATAAATATAAATGCAGGGAAGTGTTAAGATATTTAATTCCTTGAATAAAGGTTTACAAGAGTTTCGGGGGTGAGATTTACAAATTATCCGAATAAATTATCTAAATAATAAAATACAATTCAAACTCTGTATTATAAATTATGCTATTTTACTGTGTTTTTACATATTACTCTTTTAATGAAATGCCTGTTTTGATATTCAAAGTAGTATCATTTTCTAAGAATGTATAAAATTATAAATATGCAAGAAATTGTGACTTGCCAATTTATCCATCGACTTGTGAAGAAATAATTCTTTTCAGTCAGTTTAAGTAATTGACTAGTGAATTTATGCAATACATGTCTTGTGTTAAGCCGTAGTATGTAGACTACAACCGATCATAATCCATGGACAATGCTTGACTTCCATGAAGAACATTCGTATGCTCTTAATCGACTAGACGCACAATAAAAGACACAAATTTGATAGTGTTACTTTCTGTTTGATCAGATATGCAGTATGTGTGAACACATTATTTTGTGTATTCTTACAAATGTTATTATTTTCATATTATTTTTTTCCTGTAATGAATAGTGATTAGTTTTAAAATTGTGGTTCTCATGAATGTCTTTCTTATGTACTCTTTGTACGTAACATCCAAAAATAGATCTTGCTCATTCTGTGCAACTAGACCAATAAATGTGTTTTAGTGTTATGGCATATAGAAGTATAATAAAGTATAATACTACACAAAAATATTTCCATTTTCAATAATCCTTAATACATTACATAACCACAATATTTCTAAAGAATGTTAAAAAGTGATTCTTTGGATGCATTTGATGGAGACAATTTTTAATATCATGAAGTATAATGTTCAAAAGGCATAACTATTTTCATGAAATCAAACTATACTATATTCTCCGCAGCTGTCTATTTTTTATTGCCATTTTACAAAGAAATTGTGAGACTTACCAATTTATCCATCGACTTGTGAAGAAATAATTCTTTTCTGTCATCAGTTTAAGTAAATGACTAGTGAATTTATGCAACATGTATCCTGTGTTGAATGAACCACAGATATTAAGTACTTATAACATTTGTACTGGCTTAAATTAAAATAAGCAGTTTTGAGGGCATTTTCATTATAAATATAAGATACAAGACAGTGTTTCTGTTTGCTTAATGAATTTTATAGCATAACTTCAATGCATGAGCTGAATCAAAAATGTTCTTGAAAAAACTCTCTACCATTAAATTTAACATTTACAAAAATTGATTCATGACCAATGATTTTGTAATCTAGATTCCGTGTCAACATTCAGTTCATTGGTTTTATTTTAAATGTTATCAATGCATGAACCACCACATTACTGTCTGTGTACCTTGAATTTTGAATTATAAGTTCATATACGGTTAGCAAAAAAATTGTAGAATTTATTGCACTCACGGTCCACTTTCAATATACTATCTATATTGAAGACTCCCACAAGAAAATGATTACAGTTTCTTTTACTAGCACACAAAAGTGATTGCATATTCTCAATAAATTCATTAATTCTTATTTCATGACATCTATAAACAACTCATGACATCTATAATGATACAAATGACTTTTGTATCATTAATATATCCATTTTTTTCCATTACACTAGTTAATCCATTTTTTAAATTTATAATATGATACTTCAGGTTTTTCTTACATATAATGTTACACCATTTGGTTTATTGATTTGGGTATTACATTAATATTCAATATACAGATTGAAATAAGGGGCACATGATAATTGCCATGAGTTGGAGCAGATCAAAATATCAGGTTTGTATTTCAAACTTTACTGTGATATTTTTAGTGGATTACATATTTTATTCAAACTGCAGACTACAGTCACAATAATTTACAATGCATCCATCACAATTTATTTATTAAGATCATCAACACTATACAATACTTTATTGGGGATCAGAAATAAAAAGTCATCTGATTGTATCTTCTCATTTCAATTAAACAGTACAGTTTCAATATTATTATAATGGTGAATAATCCTCAAACCTCTTAATAACCATTACAGGGTCAATTGTTTTCCTTGTTATTGAGCGATGAATGTTTTATAAAATCCTTTAGGATTGGAATATATTACTTACCTTTGTTTTTTATTAACTTTGTTATTGTTAGTTCGATAATAACTTGTACATGTAAATTTACAAACATATTTGCGTTAAATTACAAACATATTGACATTATATATGTATAACTCGCAGCTAACTTTTTATCTTATCTAGGAACTTTTGCTGAAATTTTTGAATCCGCCTCTGCCTTAGGGCCCTTGATCGGAATTGATGGGATGGTCCCTTGCTTGCTTCCGGAGAGTAAATTAGTTTATTGTCCTCCACGTGGTCATACGCAGTTTGTACTGTTTTTTGACAATAAATTTATTATTATTATTATTAAATTTATTATTATTGTTAACTTTGAATAATCAATACAATTACATTACTTAACTTAAAACAGATTTCCCTGCCAGCCATACAACTGCTAATCAACAATCATAGAATTAGAATAAGATTGCAGAAAATTGTTGCTTATCAAAGACCAAAATTTCTGTAAAAAATCCCTAAATTTCTCAACCATTTCATCCAATTTCATCAAGTTTGATAAATAGAAGATCTTATGAATAGAAATAGGAGTGTACAGAATAAACTATTAAGAAATGTAACTCATAATAATATGAAAGATGAAGTTACTCACAATACGAAAAATAAGGAAGTAGTATGAAAAATATTTGAATATATGAATTGATAGTTAATAGCCCCCTCGCCTCCCTAGTGGTCTCTGTTAATGATACCTGGGTTAAGCACAACTGTGCTCAATGTTAGTTCCATAGTTGTATAAATTCCCATCCCATGGAACAGTTTTGCATAGGATACAAACAAGCATCAAAACATACTAACATTTATTATTAATTATATTAGATAAAAAGATGAAAAAAAACATTTTAAAGATTATTATACGTAACAGCTCAGCAAATTTTCAGCTGCCTCAAGCACAACTCACACCGTGTTGTAATCTTTGAGGATGAGGATATATGAGTAATAATGTCACTTGGGTATTTCCTTGGGCTGATCTTTCCTGAAACTTTGTGAGTCATATCATTCATGAATTCTCATTTTATCAGAACATGAGTTTGGTGTATGATGTATTTTTAGATTAGGAACTTTTTACTTTTATGAATAAATGAAATCCATAAGTGTATTTTTGATAATGATAAGTGTTTATTGATCCATAAGTGATTTGATAAGTGAATCCATAAGTTTCTTTCTTTTTTTTTGACAATAAAGTTGATTGATATGTTTACAAATTCTATCATGCATCATATTTTCCATCATATTTTTATAATAAATATTAATTGTCAAAAAGCTGTTAAAAATAAAGTATAAGCACTTGAAGGGCAATAAGCTTATTTATCACTTGTGAAGGTTGTACAGAAACTTATATTTTTCATGATGTCTGCAACCGTGACCTTCTCAAATATAGGTAAACAGTTGACAGCGTTACATAAAAAAACTATTATAGACTTGCGTTAAAACAATTTTTGTAATTTAATTAATTATTAATGAAAGAACATTAACAATGTAATGATGAAATATAAAATTCCTTAAGATAATAGAAAAAATTGATTGGTAGGAAGCATTTAACCGTTAATGTTGAGAAATTTAACCCATTGATATCTTTTATTTCTTCCTGAAGAGAAATAAATCGTCTTCTTAACTAAGACTGATTCAAGTGCTACTTTGGTAAATAATTTATTCCTATTTTGTACCTTGTTCTGATAAACAAGAGAGTTTGTTATAAAGCTAGGCTGGCACTTTAGTTATTTTCTCTTAACAAACACCATTTATTCACAAATAAAAGTACAAAGAAGAGTTTGAAAATTAGTACCCAAACAAAGACAAGAATTGTACAATTTGTGGATGAACCTTGCTGAATATAGGTGACAGTATACATATTTATCATTAATATTTATATATTATCTGAAATATTCTGTCGTATTCTGAAATATTCAGTGCTGTGTTGAGTGAACCCAAAAATAGGAAATGCACAATGTGTATACTTGAACATTCTTTTTCAAAATTGAAAAAAATTACCTTGTTAGCTTCTCTTAAACTATTGCAATAAAGATGAATGAACTGGAATGATTTAATTTAAGTACAATTGCCACTGACACCATACTCCAGCACCGAGGATTATAGATAATCTGTTGAATAAGCTTAAACTCAATGTGAATAAAAATGGAAAAAATAGTCTACTTGATATATTTAATTTGTCATGCTCTTTTTCTACCTTCTAAGACATGCTAAAACTTATTAAAATTCTAACTCTTGGACATAAAATGAAAATATCCTGTTGTAAATTGAAGGATGAAATTTTTTTTTTTTTGTGGGGCTTTAGGGCTCGTCAACAGCGAGGTCATTAGAGCCCTTAAAACTTGTACAGGTAGGGAAAATGCAGTTACGCACTAGGGAGAGCCAACATGACTCTCCCCGCGTGTGGGACTCGCCGAAAGACTCAGCCATACCC
>NNCF01131685.1:169791-180112 GCA_002313205.1 Laupala kohalensis | reverse complement strand
GGGAAGAGGAAAATGAAAGATACCCTAGCCCTAATAGCGTCGGGATCGAAAAGAACAAGAGGTGACCAAGGGAGGTCAGAAAAGAGAAAGGAAGGAGCATGGCACAAGTAAGTGGAAGTAATGCCAGACTCAGCTCGGGGCCCCGTGTTCGCCAAACACGTACTTACTAGATGTAAGTCCCCTGGGGGGAGGATGAAATTATAAATTGCGAATGATATTCACAATTATTGGTTAACACTATTATATTTTATAGTTAAGCACATTCAACATTTTCACTCTAAACTTGTGCCAACATGCTAAAATAAGTAGAAGCAATTTTGACTAGTGGTATTTTGAAGAAGCAGATGTTTCGTGTCTATTAAGTAAGCAGAATTGTGGTACATTTTCAGTTGGGGTTGCCTGGTGTCCTTGTTTACCGCATACTCAATTCTAGTTCAAAATGTATGCAAGGTTTATTGAAAATTTACTGGAATTTCTTGGTTTTAACCCATTTAAATAAGAACTCAAAAAATCATCATCAAAGAATGAATTTTTTTATTAGATGATTCTATAGGTTGATATCAGAAAGAAACCAGTGCTGACATAAATATTCTTTGGCTTACTAATCACTGTTCCTTGGAAATGAGAAACTTGTAAAAACTGATAAGTTTTTCTTCTCCATTCCAGTTCATATGGCGTTCTGTCATTAAGGTACAATGTACAGTGTACACAGTGCGAGAGTAGAATAGACTAGGGTACAGTGAAGTCTATTGCTTCAGTTAAAATTTAATTTCGGGCACTAACTGTCACAAAATTAATTTGCCTGTGCTCCGCAAAAGAACGACATTCTGACAAAACAATAAGAGGCCGTCCTTAAATAAGTAACGCAAAAATGACCAGTCTCTAACAACACCCCCCACTCCTTCATAACTCGATCGTTACGAGGTCCGTAATCGAGGTCGAGGTCCGTAACGATACCTCGGTCGACCGATATCTCTAACCTCTCCCCATAATTACCTAATTATATGGGCGTTACCGTTTTATTATATTGACGTTATATGACTTAGTAGTAAGCACATTTAATGCTGGCGCTTCATATGGTGTTGCGTATTTGTGTAGCGTATTCGCCGTACTTGGTGAAATATTTGACTTACCGGTTTTCAAAAATATCACAAACATGTCATCCATGCATGAACTGAAAAAGCAAATAACTCAATCATGCCAAATATGTTTGCTTATACCAATGATGGACGTGTTGACAGCGGGAGCAGCACATATTTTCTTTAATTCATGTTAAAGAAATTCTACCCTTGGACTCTTGATCGGAATTGATGGGATGGTCCCTTTCTTGTTTCCGAAGAGTAACTTAGTTTATTGCCCCCTCCCCCCCCCCACGTGGTCATACGCAGTTTGCAACAAAGTTTTAGACAATAAAGTTTATTTATTTATTTATCTATCGATACATGTTGCATAAATACAAAGTTTAGAAAATACCAGGGCTGGTGGATATTGCTCATTCTTATGCCCAAATGGAAAGATGCGTTTGATGTAACTCGAGACATCTTAAAACTGTTTCGTTATTCCAGTTCATAGAAATGTCGTTCTTTGATATAAAAACAAAAAATTAAAGAAGAAAAAAGTCGAAGTAAAGGTTAAAGAACCAGAATATCAACTAATCTCGATCGCGCTCGCTCTACTGAGCGAGCTACGGCTAACCAATTGTGGTGGACGGTTCACGCAAATATTTGCCAAGTATCCATATGCCGGCACTTCACTTGGCGTTGCGTATTTGTTTATTTGCCAACAATGCCAAGTGTAGATGAGATATTTGTCTGTATTCGATGTATTTGCTCTACTGTGGCAAATACAAAAACACTCGAACACCCGTATCCGTCCTCTTGTCGGTTTTTAGTCGCATATCAAAGGACTCAAATAGGCAAATATTTGCGTGAACCGTCTACATTTGGTTTACGTGTTTCGCTCAGTTAAGCGTGCGTGATCGAGATTAATTGATGTTCTGGTTCTTTAACCTAGAGTTTAACTTTTCTTATTCTACAATTATTTAATATGCATTTATATGGGATGGAAAATCGGAACGGTATAAATATTTCTTGAATTGTAACAAATACATCCCGTCCATCATTGGTATAAGGAAACATATATGGAATTATTGGGTTATTTGCGTGTTCGGACCATGTGAGGATGGCATGTTTGTGATATTTGTGAATACGTCAAATATTTAGCCAAATACAGCGAATACGCTACACAAATACCGCCACGCCATGTGAAGTGCCAGCATTAGATGTGTGACTAAAAACCGACAATAGAACGGATACGGGTATTTGCTTATTTATCACGATGGAGCAAATACAGACCATAGCTCTTCTACACAAGGCCGAGCAAATATAGCAAATGCATGAATACGCAACGACAAATGCCGGCATTAGAAACGCAAGTTAGACACTTCGTTGCTAGGGGCGAGGAGGTCAAGTGTAGGCCGTTCACGAGGCCAATCAATCACGTGCGAGAAGTTCCCACACACACGGTTGTCCAAAGAGAGAGAAATAGAAAAATAAATGTTATATTTTTTCGTTCAAAACAGCCCTGAAGCCCCACCCCACACACAAAAAAACCTTCAAAACAATTTCAGTATGCAAATTGAAAGAAACAACACAAACTAATAAAATCTACGTAAAAAGATTATTCGTGGGACAATTGTGGGTTTACTGTTCTTTTCTCGTCTTGTATTAAGGGGCGTGAGGGCATTGCTGTAACATTTGACCGTTTCTAGCATACTCTCTCGCGCACCCACGTTCTAAATGACTGGAGAGGAAGTGTACATACATTTGAAAAGATTAACTTGTGCGTGTAGTAGTGAGGATAATCTTCGAATCGCTCGGTAAGCATAATATTTCAATATAATATTTAGGCAGATGAAATAATTTATCAAAAAATTAATTACTAACTGCGCGTGACCACACGGGTGACAATAAACGAATTTAAACTCACAACTTCCGAGTACCTACGCGTGGAGGAGTTTTCGCAACGTCAACAGTCGGGTGAAAATTGCGACGGACCGGGACTCGAACCCGGGACCTACTGCTCTGCAGGTGCAATTTTCACCTGGCTGTAGACGTTGCAATAAACGAATCTATTCTCCAGAAGAAAGAAAGCAAAAGGGACCAATGACAAATGTGGATTATACATTTCTGCACCCCTAAGAAAAAATGACTTGCGCCCCCTAATATAAGATCAAAAATAGTTATTTACTTGTTATAATATCTACTGAATATAAACAAATTTTATTTTTAAGACACTATAATAGTACAGTTATAAACAAATATGTAAACCACAAATGTATATGTATTATTCTCAAAATAAATAGTAACTTATAATTACTGAAAATTCGAGGGTAATAATAACAATGACACTATCACCACTAGACCCGCGCTCAGTTGGTTTATAAATGAGTCATCCTCCATTGAAAGGAAAACTGTTGGGAATACTCTGGCGTGGATCTGCAAGATGTCCATTTCATTAAGTGCTTCCCTGATTTGTGGGGTGTTATTTATCAGAATTATTTATTATTTTTATAATAAAATTCTAATATTAAAATTTTTTTTCTCCAATGTTCAAATTCGACGACCGCCGACATGTACACAAGATACAGAAGGATTGTCTCAACTGGAGTTGCGCATTTCTCTCATGTTTGTGTGTCACCATCATCGTAGGAAGTTCATATACTATAATTAATGTTTTCATTTGTCGTAAAAATGAGTACTAAAATATCGTAAAATTATTACAAAAGTAACTACGTGAGAATAAATTACCACTAATGCAACTTAAGTTTTCAGAAAAATATCCAGAGTAAGTCAAGGGTCAAGGGTATCCTTGACGAACTCACGTATACCCTAACCGCAACCCCTTAAAGTGTCTTATGTTATTTATAGAAATCCACTCGCTTTTTGAAGTAGTTTCTTAGACATTTTTCGTAGTTTGTTCAAGTGTGATATTATAAATAGATAAATATTTTATTTTGTTTCTTGTCTTCCAAGCACATCCAATCGAGGTACATCCAAAAACACTCTACCATAGCGGAAATAATAATTTTCATCCTACTACACATTTTCTACACCTTACTATACGTCTGTTTATAACATTTGAATCCTAATTCATCAATTGCCTCCAATGAGAACTACCTGGGTTACATAATGAGTGTTACATAAATATTTATTGACACGGAGCACTGAGTTTTGTTTATTAAAACATTCATCAGTTTGCCAATGTTTCTGCATCAACTAAATCATCCTCAGAGCTCTCTGAAAAACCACGATACATCATCTACCTACGATAAGTCATCGAAAAAGATAGCCCCTATTAAAAAATCATTGCAGCGAAGCTTCTTTAATTACAGGAATAATTCCAACACACTACCTAAACAGACCATCGTCAGTTGTTTCATTCGCAATCAGGGTTGGTGGTGAGTGTGTGACGTCATGCGCAGAACATTCGACAATACACCGTCGACAATGCGTGTTGGCCATTACGGAGTTGACCGCGCCACGCTTTACACCGACGATCGTACAAATCGTCACAATTGTCGAATATGGTGGTCGAAATAATCTACGTCCGTGATTCTCCGAAAACGTGGTTCTCCGAAACGTGTCTNCCGTGATTCTCCGAAAACGTGGTTCTCCGAAACGTGTCTACAAGTTCGAGATGTGACATCAGCCATGATTCAACGAGCATGCTGCGATTTCTGACTAGCTTTCACGTTTACAGAACAACTAGTGGATCTACTACAGCGAAGTCTACCGAGGAATCATCTAAATCTTGAATTGCGTTTCAAAGGTATAGCATTTAATTAACTTAAATAGATTTGAATAACATTCAATTAAACTCCTCGCATTCTTTTCCTATTCTAATACCCGTCCAGACTAAAAATGGAATTTTGCAAGTACTAAAAAGGAAATAATACCGAGCGTAAATATTTCAAAGAGAATGCAACGCGAACAAATGACAGGCTGTGATATCAATCCTATCGAATGGCGATTTGTATGATTTATCATCTCTTCTTTCGTTTACGTACTATGTGTTCAAATGATGGTACGTTAAGAAATGTGTAGCATAAGCAGTTCCTTTTTCATGAATTAACGACTCGAAATACTAGTTATCTAAACATGACTTTCGTGCTCATGAAGATCATGGAAAGAAGTACACCTGTCAAATTTCTTACATACCTCCGTATTCGTATTATGTCACAGGTACAAGGAATAAAGGGAACTAGAGTTGTGTTACAAGGAACGTGACACGCAGTGAGTTCTAGTTATGATCGTCATACCGTTAAGTGGACGGGAAGTTAACCATCGGAGAAAAACTTAGTATTCGGTATGAGAAACTGATTTGTACGACGAAGTATGGTATCGTTCGGAATATTACACTCGCAAGAAATGGTGTCGACTAAACGAACATTCTGAAATATGTTGTACAAATAGGGTCGAAACTTAAATTTCAGTCAGAATATCTTCAGAACAAGGGGAAGTAGTTGGCTATGCAGGCGGTTCGACCGAACGGGTACCGATTGACCGACCTTGAAGCATGGGCACTAACGCACAGCCCGATGCAATCGCAGCCAACGGACTTCCAAGTGTCGGAGACAGGAAAGAGAAGTTCAGTGACACAAAACAAACTTACGAACGACGAGTAATTGCTCTTTTCTTTCATTTATTTTATTTCTCGTCGCTTTCCCATCCGAAGACATTCCACGACATATTCCGTATAGAAGTTTGTTTCTCATCTTTCAATTCGTCTCTCCTTTTTGTCATGTTTTATAATTTCTAATCTTTACGCGTTATCTGCTGCACATGAGTACACCTCTCTGCCACCAAATGGTGCCCGTCGCCACCACGGGGCGTATAATCGACCAATTGCTTTTTCGTCCTGTTTTAATTATGTATATCCCGGATGCGTATTCCTGAAAACATTTAAGGGTGATTATACGGAAATGGGGAAATTTGCGGCACACAGAGGAGTGAGGTCCATGAACAAGCCTTTCATGTTTTCAACAGATCCAATGTTACGTGTTTACATAAAACAACTGAGGTCATTGAGCAATGAAGCAGGTTACATTGGTTTCGGCGGGAACCCACAATGTTACCACCACATCAACCTCTCCTGAAAGACCATCTTCACTTGATAGGCGTCAATTTTAAAAAATGACGAAGAAGTGGGACATGAAATGGTAAGGAGTGTGTGAGGTGACAGTCGTAAATAAATTATGTAATGATGAATGACATAATTCATTGTATCAATATGTTGTACTAGCAAAAATATTGAGAAAATCTAAACCTAACGGGAAAAGGCGTTTTGGACATTTATTTCCCCATTCCCTTATACCGAAGTTCTGTATTATTGCTACTATTTCTCTTGTGTCGTGAGAAATCTGTTTCTATTGCGGCTAGAAAAGTTATAAAGAAACAACTGTTTAACTGAACATAGTTGTTGTGGGAAAGAATAAAGAATTTGTGAAAACCGGAGACAGCACGAACTTATCTTCAAAACCGTCGAAGTCATGTCTGCCATTCGTGAGGTGAAGTGTTCGTTTATCGTAATAGTTGTTTAGGATTTTATCCATATTTCTCTAATGTAATTTTTTTACTGGATGTTATTCATTTCAGAAATACAGATTAAAGAAAAAGCATAGGGTCTGAAATACTTTTTCCCTAGTAATATTTTGCACTTAAAGATAATTGAGCGCACGAGTGGGAGCTCATAATACTCAGATATATTGAAATGTCCATTAGATGGTCATCTGTTATTATTTCAAGTGGCCACCAATGACTGTTCGACGCTAACAGATGACCACAACGGCCATTTTTACTAGAGTAGAGTGCATTAACTTGATTCAAAATCTTTCATTTTAATTTCATCTTACGTTTGTGTGTTTGCAGAACCTCGTGCTGTCTTCAGGGCACGTGAAAACCGTGGCTGGTGTAAAGTCTCTTGGCCCAAGGTTTCAAGATGTCTGCATCTGACCAAGCGGACGTTCCTGTTTCCTTCCCCACCGTACGAGTCTTCGGCGAATATCTAAAGAAATGGTGAGTTGATTTTGTTGATTCACAATATTTAAAAGCTGGAATTCTCTAGTCCAACCATGTTGTAGGGGGTTACTTATTTTCAATAATGTTACGTGTTTCCTAATACTTTCAATTGCGCATTAAGGCTAAGAACGTTTGAGCATTACAAGTTAATGACATAATTTAACAACGTAATTGCGTTACGCAGTATCAAAACAGACCATTTTCGTAATGGTCTTGGAAACGAATTAAATTTGGAAGTTTATATTCGAATCAAATCACAAATCATGCCCCAGCTGGTGCTAGTGTTCTCACTCATCACGAAGTCATCCCGGGTTCGATTCCCGACGGGGTCAGAAAATTTGTAGCTTTTCATATGAATGTTCCAGTTCATATAACTGTGACCACTGTGTATAATAACTCTAACCACCAGTATCAATAATTAACTATCTGCTAGTATCAATAATTAACTATTACTGACTCCTTCTACTAACCCCTCCACTTAGACCAAGTTGTTGGTAAACCCAGCTAACCGGCTCACCTACTAACTATGACCTACCACCCAACTCCTAACTTCTATCGCTCCATGTAGATAAGCTTCAATAGCACGCTACATTTCCCATTTACAAAATATATATTATATGTATTGGTTACAGCAACCTTGACGATATAAATGATAATAAGTAAGCCCTATACTTATGTAGTTAACTTTGATCCTGCGGGTCAGTGATTATTTGATTCGAGTTCTGTACCCGAGAACACCGATTGTCTTGGACACGCCTCCTACATTTAGGATGCATGTCCTGAAATTGAGGATGAGACGTTGAAAAATATTCCACACATTAAAACGGGCAACGCATTGCATTGTTCCTCTATTTAAAATGATTTCTAACGAAGAGTGCACAATTCAGAAGCGAATGAATGAAGGCCAAATATCGGATTCTGTCTCATCCACGTAGATCACACGTTGTTGTGTGAAAAGAAACATTTACGTGCTCGCAGCGAAAGAAGAGGAATGAGGGAGGAGTCTAAAAGACCACGTGAATGTCAAGGACCCAATACTAGTGTTGCGATTGCCGACTCTCCCTCTCGCCATAGACAAGTGAGCGTTTTACTCGTGTCAACAGAATATTTGTGAATTTACGTTCGGATGTTGCCAGCTACATCGACCGTTTCGTAGAACCAACTGTAATTGATATGCCAACGGTGACGGACAGAGGACTTGATCTCTAACCTTTGACGGTGCCTGAAGTTAGCTTTTCCAGCAGCCATGTGCGGATGCCGTGGCATGCCGTCTGCAGCTACACTAGGTCACCCCATAGCAGACTCATGACAACACCGCGCTTTCGCTCATTGGTTCCGTACGTAGGCCTTGGCTCTGAGGCCAATTATTAATACGACACTTTGCTCGACTTTTCGAAAACATTTAATTTACCGACGACCGAGAGGTCTGGTTGTAGAACCCTCGGTGAAGGCTGGGGATAGTCCCACACCACACTTGTCTGCACACGACAGAATCAAAGACATTACACCTAAACTTGGTGATATTACGTGCAAGTGCTAAGTGAATGAGGAAGAAAAAGTCTGTAGTTTTTTTCTGTACGGACAAGAAGAGAATAATCACGCACGTTATTGTTTTCACGATGTATCAAGTATTTTAATAACTAACATATGTGTGTGGTGGTACATTGCTACATTTGACTTTTTAAATATATTTTTACTTTGAACATTTGCTAGTTATGGCTGTTTACTTACCGCCTACAATATTTCATCGTAACACTTATGTGATCAAGTAGTGAATATACAAGTATCACGAAGTGTTTTGAACTGTTTCATGCCACGTATCTCAAACATTACTCCTCTTAATATATTAATGTTGTAGTGCAATCCTAGTTAAAATATTCATCGTAAATATTTAATCAGCCAAGGACTTATAACAGACTTTTCCTCCAGTATTTACGTTCGAAAATTGTATTGCAGTTGCCCCATCTTATGAGATACTGCAGATACCCTATTTTCCATATAGAACATTTAGTAAAAGAAATTGTTTCTTGTTTAACATATTATTGTTTAAAAATTGGTTATTTTAAATAAATGGTGTTTGTAATACTAGTGTGATTTATTGTGTGGCATTCAATTCTCTTTGATGTACGTTGAATTCAGGAATCTTCCCCATCTTACGTTTTGAGCTGGATACACCCTTGGTTGTAACTATGGAAAATATGAAAGTTAGTTGTAAGTTCTAGAGCGAAAATGTATCGTAAAATATCTGTTGAAGAGTCAACCACGACGCTATATTATGCATTGGAAAGAGGGGGATAAGACAAGAGTTCATACAATTTATTTAGGAAGAGTTGGGAAGAGTTGTGGGGGGACAAAAATTTTAACCTGGGGCGCCAGTAGCCCTAAAATCGGGTCCTTCGGAGGCTTTTAACATACGCTGTCACTTCAGTAACTAATGTGCTTCCTGCATCGGTGCCTATTCAGATAAATAAATAAATGTATTGCAAAAAAAAGCAGTACAAACTGCGAATGACCACGTGCAGGACAATAAACGAATTTACTCTCCGGAAGCAAGCAAGGGACAATCCCATCAATTCCGATCAAGGGTCCTAAGCCAGAGGCGGATTGAAAAATTTCAGCAAACATTTCTAGATAAGATAAAAAGTTAGCTAATAATACTGATAGAATATCAACATGTTTGTAATTTAACACAAAAATATTATTTTACATTATCGAACTGTAGATTATACTTTTGTTCTTGTTGAAGAAGCACTGAAACTCCTTTAAGGCCCGTTTACACGGGGCAAACTGCGAGGCAGGTTACCTTCCCTGTGTAAACGGACCCGCCTCAAAAATGAGACAAACTTTCTGTAATTTCACCAGCATAAAGTGAGGTTAGGTGCATAATTGTTCGTGTTAGTTTCGTTACCTATTTGTGTTATTAATTTTTTTTATCTCCATTTTCTATGTTTCTAATGTTTTGATCAGTCAATGATCTACAATACTCATGTTCAGAAAGTGAATTGTGTTAATGGTTTTCATAGTATAGTAACATATTGGGTAGTAATTTAATGCTATTTTTAATGTCTAAAATATCCGGAAAATTCGTTTCATTATTTATTAATTGCTGCGACGGGTCATGAGTATTGCAGTCACTTCCTAGTCCATGACTTCTTTTCTAACTCGCCCAGAAGCAGTTCACATGATTCGTGTGATGTTTCACCCATAAATAAATGTCGAACATATTTCACTCGCACACATGA
>NNCF01131685.1:127470-169499 GCA_002313205.1 Laupala kohalensis | reverse complement strand
ACGGAATAATTTATCAAATTTCTCGTTGAATACGCGACAGTAATTACATCTTCTTTATTGAAATTAATTTTTATTTTAAAAAATTTATTTAAGGTCGTTTTTTAATTTAATAGAGATCGCTGAAGACCCATGAAGTTACAACAGTTTCATTACGTACAAAATTAAAAGAACAAACTGTGACGCCAAACAAACACATTTTGTACTATTTACAAGAAAGAAATCAAACGGAACGCGCAATATTCAGTGAATCAAGGACGAGAAATACACTTCAATCTTCACGATAGTTAACCGCACTCCAAACTTACATATGCACGTCGAGTTCAGTGATTTTGAAGATAGAACACTTCCTTGCATGCAATTTCGGTTTCAAATACTTTCAATGCGTTGCTATGGAGATCGAGGATACTTATTTGATTCATAAGTCCGTAAGACGAGATGAGAGGTGTACACACGTGGCCGTCATATCGAATAAGGTTCCGGATCACGGTAGACGGAGACAGTTCTAGTATATGTTCTGGATAATCTTCTTCGTGAAATGTGGCTGTGCCGAAGAGAAGTGGCGTCAAATGAATTGTCATTGTGGTAAGGGACTGAAAATTGAATTGTCTCGAAAATTGATACGTAGTTAATTAACTTAACTTGTCTCTTTTAAGGTAGTTCTAGCGACAGAGTTAAATTTTTTTAACGTCATAAATGTGTATAAATGAATGGAATAATATATGATGATTGCTGATATCAATTTTAGATTGTAAAACACACCTTATTGGTCTTTTAAACTATATGTGAGACTATTTCATATTTCGATGAGATACATTATTTTATAAGCGAAAATAATTTTATTTTCGAAACTCTTACATTGATTTTAAGGAGTACTTGCACTTAGTAACATTCTTTACTTTGTTTCCTCCTCTTAAACATAAAAATGCTGAAATTTGTTTCGCACCATTCGATGTATCCTCAAGTCCCTGAATTAATTAATTAATTAATTCGCAAATTAAAATAATTTTGGGTATCTAAGTAAAAATGCAAAACAAATAGGTGTCGTGCCAAATTGGTATTAAACTTATGTTTTTTCATCTTATAAAATTCCTGTGAAATATAAAAATCATTTTCTCTTGAAAACTAAGAAATATGAAGTTAAAATCTCCAGATATCACCGGAATACCCTTTATCATCATCATCAAGACAGGCATGCCATAACAGAAATATTCACCGAGTCCAGTGAGTTAATTTGAATCCACAGAGCTTTGCGTTTGCATTTAGCGTAACATTTTCCCAGACAGCACGCAAAACAAGACGACAAGGTTATACCACACCTTCCCACTGTCCGGGAGACAACACCATCCCGATTCAATAGGATCGGCAAGGTCACGTGGGCAAGGCCATCTTTACTTCTCAAGTAGTTCGCCCAATCGCCACCAGATGACAGGAGCGGTATGACGTAGTTTTAAAGAGAGCCGCTAGAGTGTGCGGGGTACACGGAGGAGAGCGGCACTATAAGCGCGCGTCTCATGACGACTCGTCCCAGGGCCGTTGTCATTGACTTTGTTTTCATGGCGGGCATGAGGCGCGTCCTTGGACTCTGGGGGCTGAACCACGCGTCACCTTCGTTGTTTGTGACAAGTCCAACGTAGCGTAAAATCGACTCACATTAGACGCATGCTTTGTGATATTAACCAGGGACGGGATTTCAATGAGGTATGGGCAGACAATTCAATTCAAAGTATTTCTTCATTTCATATATTTAAAATTATACTCACCATCCATGAAGTAAAATGAATCGTGGTCACATCCTGTGACCATCCTATATCCAACTTGGTCAATGGAGAACGGGTAGCTAATTACCCCACCCCCGCTTCAAAAAAATTATAATTCTCAAAGTTGTGTGCCCTAATTTAAAACTTATCTCGCAGGTGGCTCTGAAAGCAAATCAAAAGATCCATTCTTGATGGATCTTCCGCTAAGGAAAAATTTTGAGTTCATTTTTGTCGACATATATTGCTATTTTTTAATCCAGGTTTTTCCCTAATGTAGATGTTATTAAACAATTGCTGGGTTCGTATCATATTAATATCTGATTTTTCATCTGTGTATAACCATCTTATGTTTTCACATGTATACTAATATAGTGCACAGATAAATCATTTTTATACCTAATAACTATTTTTATTCTTTAACGGCGTGTGTGAGTTATTCGCACAGGTTCGGCACTATATAATAATAAAAATAATAATTAAAAAAATGTATTGTCGAAAAAATTATTATAAACTGCGTATGACCGCATGGAGGACAAAAGAATTTACGCTCTGGAAGCAAGTAAGATAGGAAGCATTTCATCAATTCCTATCAAGGGCCCTGAGGCAGAGGCTGATTTAACATTATAGCTCACTTCTAAGATAAGAATAAAAAACAGTTAGCTACATGTTTCTAATATCAACAAAATTCCATCAAATTTGTATTCAATATAACACAAAAAGTAATATCACATGTACGTGTAATTATCAAACTATAGATTATCCGGAAAATATTGCTTATAAATCGGAACTATTAAAATGACTCTAAATTTAAGATTAGTTGTTACAATAGTATTAATACGACCGCCGCCTCTGGGCAAGAACATTGAGTAGTTACAAATAATTCGTGTTAACTTCGACATTGAAAAATTTGATGTCGATCTCAAATTAAAACATATTAATTAAATACTGGATTTTAGTTGGTAGTTTTAATTTGAAATTTTATTTTTATTTGTATAGTTATTTTATTGTTATTTTGTATTTTAAAAGATGGAAATATTTGTTTCGTAAGTAGTTACAGACTAACAGAACGCCGCTTCTTAAGCGGAGCAACGTTTTTACATCGAAATTAATTACGTCATCTTTACATCGAAATGTTATTTCTGAAAAGATTAATCATGTTACGTCGAATGAAAATGGGAGACGGGACCGGGATTCGAACCCGGGACCTTGAGCTTTACGCGCTCATGCGCCTACCGACTGCGCAGTACCGACTACTGCGCAGTCGGTAGGCGCATGAGCGCGTAAAGCTCAAGGTCCCGGGTTCGAATCCCGGTCCCGTCTCCCATTTTCATTCGACGTAACATGATTAATCTGTTACCTGAGGGTGAGGTTCACCGCAATCTAAGAGATTTCTATTTCTGAAAAGAGTTGTTTGCTACGTTTTTCCGGGGAGTCCTTCAATTATTTAAATACACTTTAATTGCTTTGAAGCAGTATAACACCGTTTCGATGAAAACTGTATATTTCCATGTGCAACGTCAACAACCAGGTGGAAATTGCAGCGGACCGGGACTGGATCCCGGGACCTGCCGCAGGGACAATAACAGACGTCCCGGGTTCGGTTCCCGGTCCGTTGCTATTTTCACCAGACTGTTGACGTTGCAAACACCCCTCCACGAGTGGGTACTCGGAAGTTTTGAGTTAATATATCTTTCCATGTGTTCATTCTGTAATTTGCAACTTCGAAAAACCTCCATAGAATACGGATTCTCAAGAAAGATTATTTTCTCATTGGTTGTAGTCTATAGAAAAAAGAAGAGAACTTAAAAAATTGATGAATTCGGTAATTAATGTATTAAACGTACCACACCCATGCCCTAAATTATTTTTTTTCCGGGNATAAAAGAAACGAGTCCAGATACGTCCCTTCTTAAAAATCGGAGTAAGCGTGGTCACCGGAAGGACATGTCGGGGCACAACAAACCAAAAGGGCAAACAAACATTCTGGGAGGAACAACCTGGCACACGTCCCTGCGGGTCAGCGTTCTATTGAATGCGCTCGAGCACAGAGAATAATCTCCTTGGCTTTAATTTCAGAACAACAATAGAAAGCAAGTTCCACACGATTATTATGTACTAAAAAAAATTAAGCATTAGCTTACACGATTGATTGAACGTCGTGTTCCTCAGTTCCAGAAAATCATCTGTATATTCTTGCCCTCTTCATTGAAAATTTTTTTTTTGATAGATATGTCGTAAAACTTGTGTATTTTTCTCGCGGCAGGTTGATATTTTATATAGGTAAAACAAAAAAGTTTTTTACACATTTCCCGGCTCGTGCTTAGAAACACGATAATAGAAACATAAGTCAGATTGATACTAAATTTTAATTTAATTTTTGGAAAATGTATTAAGTTGTGAGGCTGAGATATTATAGGACCACTACGCATCTAACGTCTAAATCTCCTTAAAACGCGTTAACTCCGATTAACACCGATCTATTTGCTATACATTGAAATTTGCACTTCAGTTTTTCTTTCTTTCTTTCGTAGACAAATTTTGAAAATTGAATGTCACGCGTCTTTATCCACTGCACTATAGAAAATATTTGCGAAAAGCTTTAAAATCAAATTTTTCAAGTTATTCACCAAATTAAACAATAAAAATGCTAGATTCGTGTCTGAAGTCTAATGGATTATTTTCTCTTAAGGGCCGTTTNCGCGCTGCGAGGTGCGTTGTGCGCTCTCCTGTCGCGCTGCATTCCCGCGCACCGCGCGAACTGCTGAACAGAAGTGTTTTCCTAGCCAGCGTTCTTCAGCCGCGTCGTGGTCCATGCATTGTACCGAGCGTTCTCTGGATACTGTTGACGTCTCTAGGGTCATGGATCATTGTCAGCGAAAGAAAAGGCAAGCACTGGCAATGTTAATATTACTTGATCAAGATATTAAGGATGAAGAGGAGGATCTCCCGTGGAAACTTCGCCTCAGTTTTATAACTCATCCAAGAAGACCTTACAGTTGAAGTCTCAAACTACACTTGCTGAGAAACTGTGTCTTACAGGAAGGAAATTTGGAACAAATTTATTTTTGAAAAAAAGTTACAGAGTTACCCTGATTATTCTTGGACTAATTTTCCTATACTCAGGACAAAATAAAATCTGTATGTATTGTAAGATCAAAATACTTTTACTTACTGGTTTTCAAAAACATGTTCAGTATCCTATTTTTTCAACATCATAATAATACAAATATAATACAAAACTTGACTGTATACAATACACAATCTCGTGGGAACCGCGCTGGTCGAATTTTCGCTTCCATGGCCTGACGCGGCTGCACCATTTCACTAAAATTCTTGTAAAATCTAAACTATTCGTCGAAATTGTACGGTTTAAAGACATTTTTTATCTTTGTTAAATGCACAAAAGAATAATCCATTATATTTGATGATGACTGATATTTTCCTTTTAAAATAACTCTCTTAAATTAAAGTATTACACATCTATTTTTAATAACTTTCTTTTCGGTAATTTAGGTTATTTTTTGTAGATAGACATACGGTGTCGCGGACTTTCTTGTAGAACTCTTTAAGGCAAACAATATTGTTACCTATATCTAACCGTTTAGACAGCTAAGCAAATATAACTTTTTTCTCGCTAATGCGCCGCGCGCTGCGTTATTCAGTCGTTCGAATGCAGTGGGGATTGCACGCCAGCTTAGGCGTTGTTGCGCTCTGTAGGAAAACGGCAACGTTGATTATGCTGAGAGGAGTCAATTACATTTCGCGCTGACGTTGTGCGCACCGCGCTGCGCGGTATTTAAAATTGGAGGAAAACGGTCCTTTATCGTTGTAGAACTTGAGTGAACATAATTTCTGCGCAGTCGGCCTTCAATTGACAACTTATGCAAACGAAGTGCTGAAATCTCACGTCGTGTCATTTTCATTGGTTGCCGGGAAGTTTTATCTGGCACTCGACGCACACGATAAAGAAATCGATCGACAGCTCCATATAGCGGCCCTTCGTTGACCTTCGTCCTGTCGGCGCCATCTGTGACCTTGGGTAGTCAACATGCTATCTCTGTGTATAATGATGAATCACCCTTGATAGTCAAGCCATAAAGAGGCAGCGACTGGCATGCGTATCATAAAGCAAAGATATTAAGAAATACGATTATTATGGAGTCAAAAAAAGGAGGGGGAGGAGGTGTCATTTCCTCCAAGGCAATATCTTGAAGTTTATGTAATTTTTTTAACAAATGCTCAATGTGTCAAATAGTTTGCAAGTACAGTAGAACCTCTTTAATCCTAAATTGTCCTGATCTATGTATAATTTTTATTACTTTATATTATTATTTACAATCTACATCGCTTTATTTATTTATTTATTTATTTAATGTTCCTTCATCTGATAGCAACCTAAAGATCGGTCGAAATATGCGAGCAAATAGACTTTTACGTCTGCTTAAAAGTCGAATATAAGATTAATTAACTTTTCTTCTTTATAATCAAATGCTACAAATCTTCTGTAATAAAATACCCTCCCAGGGATGCCTTGGTACAACTTATTCAAAATGTGGGAATATCCCTCAGTGGAAAAAAAAAATCATTTCAATTGACTAGAACATCTATGGAAGAATTTCCTTTTCGTTGCTTTTATAAGTATCAAAATACGTGCCCCACAGCATTCGCTGTCTCATTACAATTTATTCAATTAAAGTAAGATCTCTCGCGGGAAAATCTAGACTCTATTTTTTCGATATATCTCGATTCTAGAGTGCGACAACTGGTACCACAAAATATTGAATTACAGTACATCGTCAATTATCCGACTAATAGGGCGTGTTCCGATGGGTAATTTTACGGATATTATATCTCTAACGGAAACAAAAAAAATCATGTAGGAAAATGGATACTTACACGATACAGTGATTTGAAGATCCATAGAAGCAGTAAAACGCGAAAAAAAAACCGGTTTTACCAAACAGTGAATTTTAGAAATTAATTTCACACATACATTACATTGCTGAACAAAAATAAAACAAACTTAATCTACGGTTCCGGATAACCGGCGTTTAGGATCTGTGTTATCGGTACTTTACTGTATTTATAAAAGTAATCGACAATTCTTGTCTGTTCTTGAATATAGCGTTCAAACTTCTTCGTAGAGAACTCTTTTTTGCGGAATTGACAATTGAATGAGAACATGAGTGACGCAATCTGACCGGAAGTGACATCATTCTGAGGATTCCGCGTGGTTCGTTGAAATATCTGCTACTTACGTCACTAATATGAAAGAGAATGAATTGCTCGTAGAACATTCAAGTAAAATACCATTTTATGAATCTTATGAGTAGTTCGTACTCTCTAAACACAGACACAAATTTGTTATTATTTATTGCACATTTACAATTTTTCATGGAGATGAGTAAATATTACTACATATACATTTTTCCTATTTTTCTGCGTGCATATTTAAAAATGAAATTAAAAAATTCAAATGTGCTTATACAGGAGACTATGCTATGTTGAGCAGCCTCTTTGCGGCCAAAGGTGAAAGAACACGACCGCTTGTGATATTTTGTATTTTACACCAGAAGTCATTTAGTTTCATGATCTAAAATGTCTATAACAGTTATCCGATTAGAATGAAGCAAAAAATAGTGCATTTGCTAAAGTAAATCAATTCCCGTGTTTTTTAAATATTGTTTTGTATATTTTCTATAAATGATGTAGGTCCTTCGCTGAACCGACAGTAATTGATACATCAGCTGTGATGTGCAGCGGCGTGATCTTTAACCTTTGGTCGCAAAGAGACTGCCTCAACTTAGCTTGGGAGGGCATCAATTGCGCAGAATTCCCTTGGTTAGGTAAAGTAGTTTTCATTAATTGCGCCGCAGAGACACTCCGGTTAGTCTCTAGAGTCTTGTTTCCCCAATTGCGCAGAGATCGTGACTTTTTTTGTAGTCGGGATTCTTAGAATTGAGATTCTCAAATGTATACCATCTCTTGATATATTTTACGATTTGGAAATAAAAATAAATCGCTTTCCGTATGACTGAGGGATTTATCAGGTATTTAAACTTATGGTTTTCATGTCCATTTGTTGAAGGGTCAAAATTACATATCTACTATATATTATGTAGCATAAATAAAAAAAGAAGTATTTTGCAATTTAACTTTCATTAAGCAAGTCTTTTTTGAAATACGAAATTCTAACATTTGTTTACGAAAGGGAGTTGTAAACAAGATAAACGAGAATACAGAAATGTACAAGTATCTGAATCTGACTAAAAGGTTTCCCTTTTTAACTGCGTAACTTCATAATGTACGCTGTAGTATAATTATTCAATATTTATACTATTACGTTAACGCAACCGATATACTTACACAAATTCATCCATAATAAATGTTTCGATCACAGTCTGAATTAAGATCAAACATTAGTCTTCCACGTTACCCTCGCACAACTGACTGGCCGACCACCTTCCTAGGAGAAAGGGTTTGTTTACAAAATTCCCCCATAAGTGTTTTAAATTTTTTTTATTGTGATATCGTACGATAGTATTTAGTAAATGTATTAGATGTACATGCCAAAGGCTGTGGCATGGTTTGAGGAAGGATGGTAAGAGATACTTTCCTTCTTCTGCAGGGGAGAATCCAGCATTTGATTTTGGGAGGGGCCCATAAAGAGAAATAACAGGGTGTGCGGTTCCCACCACAGAAAATTTTAAAAAAATTAACTTCCTGGGACTGCAATTTAAGGCATTCATATGACTTAAGTAAGTCATATTTTTGTCCTACGAAGTAGTCATTTTACACAGAATTTATTAGGTTGCCTTGTTACTTTCAATGGGCATGCAACATTTTTTTCGAAGTAAAATATCTTTTATTATTATTATTATTATTATAGTTGAATTTTCTTTTCTCAGCTGATTGATAAAATGGCACAGATCTAGATGCCACGTGTCCATTTCTCATTCAATTCTCTAGAACTTTCTAACTATATGGGATGTTGCAATAATGATGGCTTTTTGCAGAGATATATGTAAATGTGTTTGGGTAAATTTAATGTTTTTAAACGGGAATGTATAGTTTTTGGAATTACTCCTGTTGCAGAGATTACTATTGGGACTATATGGACTTGTTTCATCTTCCAAATTCTATGAACTACCTGAAAGAGGGGGATGTATTTTGAAATTTTCTCAGCTATTGTCTTCTGTAGGTTATTTGTGTTTGCCCCTGTAATGTCTATGAGGAATGTTCTTTTACTACTTAGGATAATGAACGTTATATCTGGACGTTGTGGTGGATGGTTTTACCTGTGAGGATGGCTCGATCAAAATATAATTTATGGGTTTTGTTCTCAAACACTGTTTCTGTTTGATACTTGTAATATGGGGTTTTATCTGATTATTATTATTATTGCTATCTCTTTGGAGGGGGCACGTGACCCCCCTTGGATCCGCTACTGCTCTTCTGACTACCTCCTTCGGCCTCTGCGCAATTGAGGAAACCCTTCTAGGGTCCTCTTCAGTATTCTGCGCAATTGAGGCTCTTACTTGCTGCGCAATTGAGGCTATGCCTCGCGCGTAGTATGGTGTCAGATTGCGAAATTTCTGGTCGGTGTACATCGTCAATCTACATGAATACTCGTATTGGAATGAAACTCGCTTCATGTTGTTTGAACCCTAAAGCCGATTTCATGCCGTACCGTTTTACTCGAACGGAAATAGCCGTATCTCGGACGAAATAAATGTCCGAAGAAAATTTGTATGGTATTGAAAATGGAAAATACTTTGATATCATCATTTCAAGTAAATATAAAAAGTTCACATCTATTCGACTTGTGTTGCAAGGTCTGTGCTCTATGGATACTTCTAACCGATATTAATTGGATAGTGTGAAAGGGACCTCAGACGGACAAATCAAAATCAATTTTTGTCAGTCTGGGACCTATTAAAATCTGGCAAAATAATGAGTAAATTATTCGGATTCTAAAGAATTTTTTAACATTTTCTTCACTTAACCTTGCTTCGAGTAAAGCAATCGAAAAGCAAATGTGTTGGGGTACCAAGGAACTTACGACACATTAGTGTGGAGTAGGCGATGGAAATCGCAATTAAAAAAGAAGTGTGTCTGGGGTGAAGGAAATTTTAGTTCTTGTCGCCTTTATCATTTTAACACTCAAAATGCACAAAATACAGAAAACAAGATGTAAATCTTGTTGCTTAATACGAAAGGAGATTGAATGTAATTCATATAACCAGTGACAAACATACAAATATTTTCTTAAAAATAAATACAATTTTACCGACGTTTATTTGTGATTATTTATTTATTTGTTTAAATAATACTTAAATTATAATTTTTTCTTTTGTTTGTACATCACGTCTCCCTCCATCTTGCGACATTCAATGACTTTTCCCTAGATTAATTTTCTTCTTTTTATTTTTATGTGATGTGTTAAAAACATAACATGTTAAAGTAAGCAAATTATAAAATGAAGCATAATTTAAACATGTTTTCTCCTATCTCCTTCTTTTCGTCCGCCGTAGAATCCAGTGCAACGAAATTATTCAAAGTATGTTTTCTCAGTCGTTGCCGTCATCTCCATTTCCTCCACGTCATCTTCACATGTGTACGTGCGTGTTAGTGTATCTTCTTGTTTCTCGCCACCAGGAAGCCGCGACGTTCGCCTCCGCCGCCGCCGCCGTCTCGACGCGCTGCTCAAGGCCGCGTCCGCCTTACGTAAACATTGAACTTGAAATCGCTTGCCCACGGCGCCATCTTGTTAGTACAATATTAGCACTCACAGTCGTCATTGCCTCCGCTCTTCGACATCGCCACTGCAACGATCTGTTTCTTCCCTTTTTCTCCCTTTTCTGAAATGGTTACCACTCCCCAATTAAACTTTTAAAATCAACTAACCTTTGACGAAAATGCGCCATCAGTGTTGTATCATTGCCACGGTCGCAACCGCCCTTTGCACCGCCGTCGCCGTCGACGCCTGCCCCGACCTTGGATACTCGCTGCGTGGTTGGCATTGGATGCTGACGTCAGCAGTGGCAGTGGCGGGGCCCGGCCGGGGCAAGCATGCGCGGAAGCGATCGTTGCTTGCTTGTTCTCGCTCAACCTCTCTTCTCCTCCCGCTCGAGCCTTACTCCACCCCACCCCACCCCACCCGTCGGGGCGAGGACACGCGCCCGGGCAAAGGTCAGCGGAATGGGGCGCAGGAGAAAGGGGGAACGACGGCGAGAGAATAGCGTAACACCGAAATACCTGATCGCTGCTGAGCGGACAGAACGTAGGAAACAAGGGACCAGTGTCCTGTTTCACACCAAGGACAGGTGCTACTACGTACATCATCAGTACGTGTCCCCCTCCCCCCAAAAAGAGAGATACACTAATATTATAAAGTAGATACAATAATATATAAAAAAGAAATAGACAGTAACTATATTTGTTCTTGTCATTGGAGTGTGCTGAAATGTTAAATCCGCCTCTGCCTGGGGCCCTTGATCGGAATCGATGGGATGATCCCTTGCTTGCTTCCGGAGAGCAAATTAGTTTATTGTCCTCCACGCGTTCATATGCAGTTAGTCCTGCGTTTTTAACAATACATTTTTTATTGTTATAACAAAATGAAGTTTTAGTTCTACTTCGAAAGAAAATTCCGCAAAAGTGGTCCATTTTTTCATTTATGGCACCAATTTTCTTCACGAAAAATTTGCCACGCATACTGCATTTGCATGAAATGGAAGAAAATATTCTCTTGTGTCGGGAAAACCCGGCAATTTTCTATCTCTATGTACTTGGGTCTCGATTATTTTCCACCAACGTTCCCAAAATTTACTTTTACTTTTTTTCACTCGGACAATCGTCAGAATAAAAATAGCATTTTGTTGGAGATTTGTTTCTAGAATGATCAAGACTCCTTTGATTATACGTAATAACACAAATTTCCATGTACTACGCTTCTTCACTATACCCTCTATATGACTCAATTTTGTATAAATAATGATGTAGGTCAACGTTCTCCAATTTATTTTAGCATGGGGTCCATTTTCTATATACTTTCGATCCATTGGGCCAGCATGGGATGGGGTTCGGTGAAATGTTGCCCTACGAATGAAATTAATGGATCATATATATTTATTTGTAACGCGATTATTTGATCCTCATCTACAAATTTATAATATTTGAATATGGAAAAATTAAATAGTATATATCTTTATTTTAAAAGTTATTTTAATATTCAGTATTACAGTAAAATGTTTTCATGTTGTAATATATGACGGGACAATTCCGAACACAATTTTGAATTTTTTCTCACCGGACGTATCACGTCAAATATTAATTCTGATCGCATAGACTATCACTAAACGTTAAATTGTGCCCTGCAACGTTGGATGAAAAATGTGATGTAGAATGTACCGTGAAAAAGGTTAGTGGGTCGCTAGTTGGACAGCTCTATTCTACTTTGTTGTAGACATCATTGATTTCATGTACATCTGCTTTCACTGTAGTGTTATTTCTGTACTTAGAATATGATTCATGAATATCGACACATTATATAGGTAATAGTGAGTAATAATTAGTTTGATTCCTGACAATTATACATACCTTTACGTGTACTCATATTTAGCGATGTACTATACATTATCTTTGGAACGTCCCAATTACTCGTTTTTCTCCACATTTTGTTTTGTTTAATCTTTGGTAGGAATTGATTGGACGCTCCTTTGCTTTGTGGCCGTTCGTGCTAAATGTTCTCTGATTCTGTGATCTCTCCAATAACACGCTCACAGCACTTAAAAATTCAGAGATATTTGGATGCGTATTTGGTTTAGTGATTCCAGTCATGTGTGCCATTATTCGCTGGGGGCAGTTACAGTTGTGTGATATAATTTGAATTTCGTTATTTTGTATTATTCACAAAATGTCACGGAGTATGAATTCGAGGCGATGCATGAGTAGTTGATGTCGTGTGAGTTGTAACACGAGTGAATTCTTTGTGTTCCGCTAACGAGCGATCGCGGCTAAACAAACACAATTCTTTCGAGGTTATACAAGCGACGATTTTGTCTCGACTGACATCACTGCAAAGTGGACACCGGACATTTTGGTTTCTTCTTTCAATACATGGTGCGAAATTTTAGTCAACGAGACAGATACTCGTATAATTCAAAAATTAGAAAAGTTTTACCGAAATGAAACAGGATGTTAAGACTACTCTTCAGACGGCCTCCGTATTTCCGCACATTTTCAGTTCTACGTTTTCAGTAGAATACGAATTTAAAAAGGACCGAAATCCCGAAATGTAAACGAAAAATATATTTAAAAAAACGCGAATAAACATCTGTATATTATATATTTAAGTGAAATAGGTCTTTTCTCTGTTTCCATAAACCCCGACTGAGATTACAAAAATGTTCCAAATGGTCTTATAGGCGACGATTCTACTCGGCCACAAAACGAAAATAAATAGAAAAGTTTCTTTTAGCGTGAGAATTTTGAAATATTATGGTCACACCAATATATTTATAGTAAGTCATAAGCAAACATATTTTTAGGTTTTTTTTTTATCCTTAGTTTTGAATTAATTTTATATCGCCTTTTACAGCACATGAAGTATGTTATTTTTGTGAAACACTTGAGGCGGTTGCAGCCTTTACGGCCTCAAAGATCCATTACGCGTCGTATGTAGATTCTACTTGATATCAGTCCACAGATGCGGTGATTTTTATTGTAATATGGTACGAAACTATGTAAAGTATTTAAATTCACTTGGCTAAAAAATATATTTTTTAATTCGTTAATTTTTTAACTCTGAGCCCATCAGAAAAATATTCCCAGGAGGAATTTTTCGGACTTACATGTATATGTTTGTTAGTTATTATTAATGAATGGATGGTTTCATTAGGATTCTCTGTCATCCAGACACGAAGTGTTTTCAGGAGAACATAAAAGATTCGCGAAGTATATTTTGATCCGAAAGATTTCGACCAAGTTTTTAAGGCGATAGCAGAAGTCTCGTTATTATTTCCTACACAACATAATTTTTTTTAAATTGACTAAACAAAAAAAAACATGATCGATTTTCAAAATTCCTAATATTCACACTTTTTTAATTATATATGATTTACTTTAGGGTCAAAAAGCTGTTATAAACTGTTTGTAACCAGGTGGACAATAAAGTAATTTACTCTTTGTAATTACTTTTTCAATTCCCTCGCCAAGCGAGGACATTTTTACACTGCTGTGTTCTATATCAATCCTTTTACACATGTGACGTTGATTTTCTTATTAGAAATTCAATGGGGAGTTATTTGAAAACAGTCTCATCCAAGGCTTTATCCATATGAGCCCATTATTCAAATATTAGTCATTTAAAGTTCAAAAACAAAGATTGGCAAAATTAACAATACCATTGCAAGTACCCATTCAATGAGAGTGAATTCCAGGGTACTGTATTCACAGCCCACGACTCTACTTCGGGAGTACTAGCGCAAGTAATTAAATCACTAAAATTTCTTGAATCGACATAAATAAGCAGAGTAACATGTAATTATTGTGATTTCAAATTGAAAAACTTACCTCACCGGCCATTTAAATGAAATAATTGCAATTATAATTGATGGTGAAATACATTGCGTCTTATGGAGAAATCACTTATGTACAAAACAAGAGCAACTTTTAAATCACGAAAGTGATGGAAGTTTACTTTGATTCGTAGTAAATTTTCAGTGGTATTTATAACCTCACTTTTATCTATTGGTCACCNACATTTGAGAAAGATATTTCACTTTTTTCCGAGGTGAGATGCGTAAATTACGAAACCGTTGTGCTCTGCCGCCATGTTTTGTGCACATGCTCTGATGCATTTCAAACGAGTCAAGCGAGTTCCTCAATACTGTTTGTACTATATTATTAACAGATAGATTGAAATTAAATCATGTTCCTTCCTCATTAATATTCATATTGTTGTGTATTATGACAATTAGAAGGATAATAAGGAAAATAATTATACATCTCAGTGATTTGACTAAATTGGCGTTCTGGTCCAACCTTACGGGGCATTTGACAGGTGTACAGGTAAAAACTTCGCCACATATTAATACTTTATAATGAATACTTTTTGTAAATAAATCGCCGTAGTAAAAGTGAAATATTAGTCCCGCTAGGTCCCAAGTTTATTGGACGAGTTGATAGATCATAATTTATTCCGTCATAAGAAAATCAGGATATGGAAAACAGATGCGGGGTCGCTCATAATACATTAACCGCACACCTGTTGAGTGAGGGATCCTTATCTAATCACCCCCCAGAGCCTCTTCTTCACCCCATCCCCTCGCCCTAATTGCGCAACGGGGAAGGCTTATGCAACGCGATCCGCGGCGCACGCTCCGCCGACGCTCCGCCGACGGGTAGGTGCAGCCGGCACGTACGGATTCGATTCAAGAATGGCCCCAAGGGCGAAGAGGCAGGGCTGCCAATGTGGAAACGCGAAACCGTGCGAATTCCGCCCAGGATCGTCCCAAAATATGGACTCCTCGGACACCGAAATGTTTCAAGGACACGAAACCGAATATTCACTATTTTCCATGTTCTATTTCAAACTTGTTGGAGGAGAGAAAATATTAACATAGTTGAAAGATTTTAACATTCCAGTAAACTTTTTGCTATAATTTTCTTCAGAATTCCTTACAAAAGTTGACATAAACCTTTGTTAAATACTCGCAACATTCACGATTTTTCTGGAGCAATAACTCGTTCCAGAAATACGCAGTGGCGGATCTGTGGGGGTGGGTGAGGAGGTTATAGCCTCCCCCATTTGGAGGCATACCTTGCGACTTTAAACAATCAATAAATTGAGTTTCTATTTAATATTCTTAATTGTTTATCATATATTTGATGAGTTGATGTGTTTTATTTAAGAGATGATATTTGTAAAACTTGTCTCGTAAAACCATGATTATCAAACAAATGCTTCCCAGATCCCCCCCTCCCCGCCTTGACTGCGGTCTCGATCCGCTACTGCCAATACACGACAGTTTAAAGTTCTGAAATATATACTTGAAATTGCATTATCCTCTCAATCATAGTTACCACAAAGGACTAAGAAAATAGGGAGAACGTGTTTGTTGATATGTACCTTCTCTTTCATTCGAGCACCGATGTCTTTGACACCTGGNTTGTTGATATGTACCTTCTCTTTCATTCGAGCACCGATGTCTTTGACACCTGGGAGATATAATTTGTATTCATTACAATTCAAATTCAGTTTGGCAATTTTTCACAATTTACCGCCCCGAGGATAAATAATGCCACTTTGGTGCTTTGTGTGTATCATGCCCTGACTAAATAACCTCAGTTATTTTCCCTTTAAAAATAAAATACCTTTATTGAGAAGTGATAAAATAACTGACTCATTCGTGAGCCAGCTAATCCAATTTCGCGATATGAAGTGTGGGTTGGCGATTACTTCAGGTGGACTTCTTCCGCGGACTATTTCATCAATTTTCTCTATTCAGCGAAGCAATATGTGGGAGTAGTTGGTTATTAATCAACGACATACACCAGCAGCCACAAATCGGTGGTCCGCAGCAAAATCTGCTCATTTATTGCAATTGATCTACTGTTAAAGAAACTAGGTTGTTTTAGCATAAATATCAATTTTTTTTCAAGTCATATTTGGGAAACTGGAAACGAATAGTAAAAATATAAAACATTTCTCTGGAATAATTGAAGTCCAGTAAAGTGTGGAAATAGCTCTACATCTTGGGCAACTGCACATAACATCTTCAGATTTTGTTTCATCAGTTGAATAAATATGTTGGATCAAATAAGAAAATAATTGTGCCATAATTATAAAGTATTTCGGTTTTATAATGTTAAATAGGAGCATTTGAATTTTTTTTTAAATTGACATATCTGTGATCGTTATTTGAAAGATGTATTTATCTTTACAAAAACACTTATTAGTAGCCCGTGTAATTTAATACGATGAATTTAGCGGTCCGTGAGACCAAAATGTTGGACAGAACCAACAAAAGGGGTAAAATACACCAAGCAATTCCTACATTACAACATACAAGTCATTTATACAGAGTTTTACCATTTTTATGCATGATTTAAGCAATTTTTCTTGACCATTAAGATGTCCCGTGAAACCCTCCCAACACCAATCATAAGTCACGTTTTCATAACGTTCTCGAGGGTTCTCGTGTAACCATGTGGTCACTTATGTAATCTTCAAAGGAAAATATTACAGAATTAATATGAAATAGGAATGATGGAAGCCAATCACCACTAACCTTGAGCAACCCTTGGGATTTCCACTCCAGTGTCTTTTGAAGAAAACCTTGGTATTTCCCACACCTTCGCAGGAGTACTCTTGGGATCGTACATACATTTATGTAACGCAAAAATTACCGTATTTTTAAACCCTTTCCCTTCCATAACGCTTACACACGTACCGCTAACCCTAATTCATCAAGGTCCGAATACACGAGTAGCGTTTCTTCTCAGTTATTGTGTCAGCGTTGCCAGAAGAGTGTACACCGTCGTCAGTGAGCACTGCCATCGTTGTCAGATAACTGACGTACTCTGCCATTGAATTTTCTTGTACTGTGTAAGCTCTGTCATCTGTCAGCACAAACTGAAACTGACACTCAAGGTAGTTCTGACAGAAGGCAACGTCAGTTATTCCTTCACTGACCACGATCGCCAACTGATAGCGGGAATTCGCTCGTGATGGATAATGTGCCAGAATTGTTTACTTATGGTTTTTGTTTGAGGTAGGTGCCTCGAACACGATGAACAGACACATCCTCACTTGACTTAAACGTATGACTCCGTGCGCGTGTGTCACCAGCGGGCAGCGTTCACTAACGAAAGTGACGTTTCAGGAACATTGCCATAGCTTTCGTCGGTGCAAACACTGACATAGAGCAGCTGTGTTACCTGTGAACAGTGCACTGACAGCCGATTTCTGAGAATACTGACAGAGAAACTGCCCGTGTATTCGTTAGAACGTTCTTGTTACCGTTTGGAAAACGTGGGGACAAATTTAGATATACTGAATCAATTGTTCGTTTCTCATTACTCTGTGCTCCCATTGATGCATTGAGCACATGTATTACGGTGACTAACTTTAAGGTTAAAAAGCGCCCTATAAATTGTGCTCTACTAAATTTAAGTGTTACGTGACACCTAAGCTGACACCCTCCTACCCCACCGTAACGATAATGCATCCCTACTCCTCTCCGAAGTGCGTGACGTAATTTATGAACGGTTTTTCTCCTCAAACCACCTTTTTCCCGTGCTCAAAAAAATTACTACGTTTTCAGTAAAAAAACATTAATTTTTTTCAATATTACAAGAAAAAACTCTCTTTCAAATCATTAGTCAATAAATTAATATATTTACTGAAGAGGTATTAAAATACTTATGTGTCCAGTTGTTCGACATCCAACAATTTCATTATCACCACGAAAAAATCGACAAACTGGAAGCAAAGTTTTTTTTCTGGAAATTAGGAAAGCATTTGTCAATCATCACACAGTGCTTTTCCAGACCCCGTGCTTCTGAATTTTCCGTCACATAAGCACTGACGCATCCAGCTCGCTTCGCTTCACGACTTAAGTTCCACTTGGGGGTCGCGCCACGCTTTTACGGTTCGCTAGTTACAGTACATTTTACATCTTTTGTTGTATATCTATGCTGTCACAATCACCATTTGACGTGTCATGACAAGTTCTGTGAGAGAAAATAGAAAATAGTGTACGGAGTTACCCAATAATGCGTAGCAATATGAAACCATTTTACTAAATATTAAAAATACTTTTAAAAAATGGAGAATTATGTGAGTCGCCTCATATGAGGAGCGTAGTCTCTATGAGACCACCTCAGAGGTCTTAGAGTCTCGAAAGTTGAATGTTAATGGTAGACTGGGCCGAACGAGATGGCGCAGTTGGTAAGGGCATGAGCGCGTTAAGCTCCGAATCCCGAGTTCGAATCTCTGTTTCCGTCTCCCGTTTTCATTCAACATAACATAATTAAGGAGAATTATATACTATTTAATTTTTACCAGCTCTAAATAATATTAATTTGATTATGAGAAGCAAAACTTTGCGTAATAAATAAATATGACCCATTAGTTTTATTCGTCGCACAACATTTTGTCGATCTCCATGCCATGCCATCGATCCATCGATCGAGAAAGCGTCTAGTAAATGGTCCAAGGGCCCTCGGTACACGGATAAGTTGGACAGCGCTGACTCGGAATGAGTTCGATATTTCTATCGGAAAGAGACGGCGTTTGTAAAGAACCAATCACTTATACAATAGTAAGTACAGAAAATTATAAACGAATAACGATTGCAATTGAGAGGACCTATTCATTGCATGGAATAATATACAAAGGTAATTTTCATACAACTTTTAATTTCATATCAGAGACTTATCATTAGGGCATTATAATTTTCATATTTTCTTTTCCCTTCATACCTGTTGGAATGGGTGGGTATTTCGAAACATTCAAACTCAACTCTTCAGTATTCCATAATTTTCCTTGTTATGTTCGTGAGGCCATATGTAACTCCTGCCATTTGAGTGTCTCAAGGATAGAGCTAAGTGCGAAGATGTAACAGGAAGATGTGCTTATGGGCTTTGGTGAATCATGCTTTGCCACACGTGTTAGCATTGAGGAAGACGGGATCCATATTCATATCGAAGGTTCGATGATAAGAATACAGGAAGCGGATGATTACCAATCGTTCGGAGAAATATAATTCCAGGTACACAGGAAAATCCCATATTAGTTGAAATGCGTAATTACGAGACAATATTCAATGCATTCTCAGCAAGTGTTCACAGAATAACTTGTGTTCACAGAATAACATTCCTGTCGAATGTCAACAAAAATTGATGAAAAGACTGGAAAGGGTTAATAGTAACTCGTACAAAAACCTAAGGATCATCCATAAATAACGTAACGAAAGTTTTAAAAATTTTATGATGTTGATCATATTACATAACGGACCGATATATTCGAGGATTGGTCATCAATAAAAGATAACATACACAATTTACATTATTTCTAGTACAACTTTGAAACACCTTATTAACACAAACAATGTATCAGTGATTACTCACTATCTGAGTAATGAGATAGTGAGTAATCATTGATATATTGTTTGTGTTAATAAGGTGTTACAAAGTTGTACTAGAAATGTTCTTTGTAGCCCTGATGAAGGCAAAATAAATTGCCGAAACGTTGGCGTTGTAAAAAAGAATCTTTTATTGATGACCAATTCTCGAATATATCGGTCCGTTACTTAAAAATTTGCAACATCCGTTCTATAATGCACCTTCTACAACTATTCTTTCTTCCCTCCCCAATAAGAATGTTACTCAGGTAATACTTCCTCCCCCCTCCCACCCATTTTTTGTTGGTTTTCGAAAAATGTGGGGACTAATTTTGTTTCATTGACTTAATTGTTCGCTCCTCATATCTTCATTTTCTCCCTGAGTAGTTGAGTACATCAATTAATGTGTCAAATTTTAAGATTTTAAGAGTTCATTAAAACATACTCTATAAAATTTAGCAAATTGTTTTGTTCCAGAAGATAAAGACCGTAAAATCAATTCATTTGCACTTAAAAATTCTTAATTTTTTACATTTAAAGTTGTAATTAAAAATTGTCATTTGCATATTGTTTAAGGTAAATCTAGTTATTTTTAGGATGCTAAATGAAGGAAATTGCGAAAATGATATGAATAAGCTTGATATTTATCGTACAGTTTGCAAATTTGCATAACTTTGAACTATTTATGAGCTGAAAAATCAGAATAAAGCTGACAAATCACGTGATAAGATGTCAAGATTATTGTAATATTTTAAAATTAAACTGATCATGAAAATTTCAGAAATAGTGTTAGAAATTGACTCTTAGAAACTCCCTTACGCCTCCCTCTGCATTCGATCGCGCCCCTTTTGAGGCACCGCATGGTTGGAGAGCCATTGCGTCATAGAAATATTTCATCCGTAATTTTTCTCTTGCGTACATATTAAAAAAATTTAAATTGACATAATGTAAATTAAGAAAGGTTTAAGTGAAATGAACATTGGAGTTTACTAATAAAGGTCTGATATATTTGCTGAATATTTAAATAATTTGCAGATCTAAAAACACTTCATTCCAATTTCCTATCTCAATTGACGATAACACCAATAAAATAATAGATTTTTCTTATCTAAAATATTTTTGTCTTTCAGTTCGTTTGACGCTGGAAACTGGCCTAGAACCCTGAACAGTTTTCAAAATACAGATTTTTTTAAAATTGGGGCTTTACGGCTCGCCGACATTGAGGTCATTAAAGCCCTCAAAATATAGATGTTCATATACTTTCTCTATATTTATTATATTCTACATAAGAACGTTTCTTGAATAAGAGGCAAGTACAACAAGAACGTAAAATAATCTGCCAATTATTTCGCAAAAATAACTAATTTTAATATCATTTAATAAAATACACGACCCAATTAAACAGACACTATATATTTCACCAAGCGTGACTTCTGACTTTGGAGCGAATGTGGCTCACTCACTTGTTGTTATTTTANGACTCATGTCAAGGTCGAAACGTAGTGATGTCTTAATTAATCGGTGAAATATATGATGTGTTTGTTTAATAGGGTCATTGTTCTCATTGGATACACAGACATCATGATGAATTTAATCTCATTTGTTGCGCTAATCTTTAATTTTTATATTAGTTCGCGAGGAAGTGTCTTAGCTCATCCCATCCCTGGAGGCAGTGGCGGATCAAGACGGGGCTCAAGCGGGGGTGGGGGGGGGGGCTGACCGGGGAGCATTTCTATTAAAAATTATGGTTTTACAACAAAAAGTTCACAAATATTACCTTTAAATCAAATGCTTCAAATTGATAACTAACAATTAACAATCTGGTATTAACAACAGCAACAATTATATATTGAAGTTATTAATTTGATATTATTAATTTTATTAATTTGATGTTATTAATTATATTAATATGGTATTAATAACAATAACAATTATTACTCTGGTAACACTTTCACAAAGTATGCCATTTATCAACTTCAATTTTCAATATCAACTTTNGGGTGGGGGGGCTATAGTCCCCTTCGCCCCCTCCCCATAGATCCGCCACTGGATAGAGATGACAGGGGAAGTAATTAAGCGGGACGGGAATAGGGAGATCGTCGCAACATAGAAATATATAATAAATTTAATAGAAATGAATTTATTGTCGAAAAAGCAGTTACAAACTGCGAATGATCATGTGCAGGATAATAAACTAATTTACTCTCCTGAAGCACAAAAGGACCACTCCATCAATTCCGATCAAGGGCCCTAAGGTAGAGGCGCATTTAACGTTTCAACACACTCCGAACAATAAAAATAGTTCGATACGTGTTATGAAATCAACATAATACCAAGAAATTTGAATTTAATAAATCACAAAAAAATTATTTGTAAAGTACGTACTATTATCAAACTAAAGATTATTCGGAAAGTATTGTTTATAAATCGTAAATATTAAATAACACTTTATTATACCATTAGATGCCGCCCCTAGGGAAGAACCTAGCGAGTCTGTAAGAAAAATTCCGCTTCTACCCGAAGGAAAACGGAGAAAAACCCGGGCCNCCTAGGCAAGAACCTAGCGAGTCTGTAAGAAAAATTCCGCTTCTACCCGAAGGAAAACGGAGAAAAACCCGGGCCAGGATGGGTGATATATCAGTGTGATTTCGTGGACTGTAATACTCCAGTGAGCAATTCATATCTACAAAGTGCAATTAGTACAATCTATAGAAAAAACGAATTTGAATATAAAGTTTCGTAAATTATTGTCAGATTCCAAAAATCCAAAAGAAATTTTTTTTGTGTGGAGAAGATATTTTGTTGGAAAGTTAATTATCTTTATGAGTTCCGCATGAACGTGAAGCCCGAACATCCCATAAAGGTTGAATCTGTTTTAAATGTTCGGCGCAATTACGTCAAGAGCATCCAGGGAAGGAGAGAGCTGTTGGATTTCCTGTATCTCCTCCTCTTCCTCAACCGCTTGTGCGACGGCGGCGTGCGGTTGGTTGGCTCTTATTTGTCGACGTCACCGCTGGGAGACAGCCCTGACCTTGGTGCGGGCGCTGCGACCTTGACCGTGACCGGAGGAGGAGCTGGGATCGATACCCCGGTGAGGCAGCGGTGGCGGCGGCGGCAGCGGCTGCGGCTGTAGTGGTGGTGGGGGCGCGGCGGCGGCGGCGGTTGGGACAGCCGTGATCATCTTATAAATACCAGACTAAAAGAATTATTGTACTAGAGCAACCACATTTATGCTTTATTCATTTGTAGATTATTTTTTTCATTTTCCTGAATTATGGTTTATTTTGCCTCTGGCCCATCCTGACCGGAGTTTTTCACCGGTTTTCTAGCGGGTCGAGGCGGATTTTTTTTATAGACTCTTTCCCAGGGGCGGCATCTATTGAAATATCTCCCGAATTTAGTGTTATTTAAGTACTTCTGATGATAAGTACTTCTGAAATAATTTTTTGGTTTATTAAATACAAATTTGGTAGAATTACGTTAATTTTATANATTGTTAGGGGTTTGCTGAAATGTCAAATCCGCCTCTGCCTTAGGGCCCTTGATAGCCCACCCTCCAGAAATTTACATATCGTTTCAGGATAAGTGAAGTATTATTGTTCTTGACAGAAATCTTTAAGTATCCCTTTTTCCTTTGCAGAATAGGTCACTGTAATTATTCGTATAATTTAGAGAGGGAGTGTCCAACTTACAACAGCTGGAGGGCCACATTGGAAACCTTAGTCACGATTTAATTATAAAATTCTGTTTTCGTTAAATTCTATAAAAGGACCGGAGATGCATTATAAAAAATATTTCATGTTTATTCGACACAAATTTTGAGTTTTTTAAAATGAATAGAAGTTTTCATATTATTGCAGTGAGAGCAAACTTTGTATTAAACTTCAACTATTTAAAGCAAAATAATTAAAGTTTTAAAAATAACATCCAACAATGCAATTATTGGGGATAAAACGAAGAACGGGCAATGGAGCAGGAATATTGTGGGCGATGAGTTGCTACTAATAACCATCTCCAGTTCCTCGCTTTTGTTAAAATATGCAGCAAGGATGAATATAGAAGTTGACTTTCGTACTGTAACTATGGAATAGGTTGAAAAACTTTCCTCTGGAGTCTCAAGTTTTAAAAGCTTCCACCCGCGAACCTCCTGTCGGAAACTGTTTATTGTAAAACACGAGTGTTTGTTGTATTAAAAAATAATTGTGCTAAACTTTGGAAACACTGCGCAGTGTGTGGTTGAGAATCACATCAGCAAATATTTGTCTCGTATCGCTGTAATATCCTGCACGTGTATCACTTGGGGCAAAAGTGAGTGGGAGATCAGAGATCGTTGCGGTCACCGTCTAACGCAAACAAATTTATAGAATGAGGGGCAATTGCTTGTTCAAATCAGATTAACGTAAAAAAATACTTATAGTATTTCAAGGAACAGAACATTTGTACTCATAAACGTGAATTATGTGGAATGTCCTTAGGATAGAAATCGGAAAAGGCAATAGATGAAATTATTTGAAAATTTAAAGGACACTTCTTAAAGGTTATTGCAACAAGAAAAGCGAAGTTTGGTTAATATTGATGATTTAAAATAGCAGAAAAAGCAATTAATATTGGCTGCTAATCAGTAGAATCTTCACTCCCGTGACGGTTGACTCGGAAGCTTACGGATGAGTCCGCCATTGTTACGTGAGACGAACGGATAATGCAATTTTCCGTGTTTTCTTATCGGATATGACTCTTCCAGTATTAATTCTGAAAGCACAGATTTATAACACAAAGTTGTGCCCTCCAACGTTTGATGAAAAATGTGTGTAACATGTAATATGACTCGTGACCCGCTAGTTGTTTTAAAATATGCTCCGTGTTTTCACGTGTACGTAAAGTGTAAGGAGAGAATAAGCCTGTAACCGTTTTATATTCGTCAAGTTTAGAATGGCGGAATAAGTTGATCTGATTACATAATATTCACTACCAGCAAGTGTTCGTGCTGCGCCATAGGATGGGAAGATGAAGCTACACCCTGTGTCATGTTAATGTGCAATGGCGCTATACCGCATCCATACCTTGTTTCGCGAATTCACTCATTTTAGGTGGAAAAATGTGACACGAAATTAGAAAGCCCTATTTGTGTCCCCTTTGCCGGAGCAATAACAAAAAGTAGGAAATTGTCGCATAACTATGTCCATTAAAAATAGGAAAAATAAATATAGATGTGCGCAGTATTTATTGTGAGAGTTTCTTTTCAGGGTTTCACCCCGTAGTTTGATCCCAGACATAACAAATAAGATCGTTAAATATATTTTGAAAAAGCAGGAAAGATGGGGAATCGACACCATACACAAAGCGATGTCCGAAATATTTTTTCCTTTATTTTTTTGTGAGGTTGGGATAAACTTTGATCGCAAAATTCCGAATTATACCGATCGCGAGTAACATTGAACGAGTTGTGGGAGGGTGGGGGGTATGGGTGGAGGAGATGTGAACCCGACGCGCTCAAGTGCAAGCGCGGAGAGTGGGGGTAGTGGAGGGGATATTGTGATGGAGAGGGAGGGAACTAAGGAGAGCTACTGGAAGCTGACTCACCAGCTTGGACCGGCGCTGGGAGCGGGCACGCGCACACTACGCGTGTGCTTATCACGAGCGAATTCGATTGCGCAGGGCCATAGGTCCGCTTCCTTTTAGGGCACACGGACCACAAAATTCACCGTTTAAAATTTTAGACCACTATGTATTTGTTAAAAAAGGTTGACTAAGTTTGTCAGATATTTAAAAATATAAATATTTTTAAAAACATATAACATATGTTTTAATTTCAACAAAATTTTAAATCTATATTTAGTTATTTGTTTTGAATCGATTCAACAAATTATTGAGGTTTTTACATGTATCTTGTCCAAGATGTGATGTTTGTTAAACACCATTCTGGACGTGAATTACATCAGAGAAATGATTCCCCCCCCCTTTTCTCGAATATGAATCGAAAAAAAATTCTTAAGCTATGCTCAAGCCCTAGCAAACTAATTTTTTTTAACGGAAGATCAAAATCTTGCAAATGAATGCGTAGATTTCTCTGCGAACCACCAAAATTTTCTCGTGGAACGCCGTTCGATAACAGCAGCGAGCTCTTTCCCATCTTCATTTCCGTTATCGTCAGAAAACTGGTGATGAGGGTAGGGAGATCATACGTTCCCGGTATTTCAGAGCAGTCCTGAAAAACAATATAGAATCCCGAAAATCAGCCAAGAGGTAGCGCATTTGAAAGTAGTGTTGTGTGAATATACACGCTATTGTTCAGAGTCAATTTTATCTTATTTTACTGAAAAAAAAAAATAGACAAAGTGTATAATTATTCTTCTATCGCAAAAAAATGTACTTACTTTTACAAAAGGAATCTCGCAATCTTTCGTTTTATCTGTTATTGCATTGCGAAAGCAAAGAGCTTGCACGTAAAAACCGCTGACTTTCATTCGCGAATGTTTTAGATAAAAGTAAAAAAGAGTTTACGGCCCCTTCAAGTCCTTTTCACCAAATTTATATATTACTATTTAAAATTACTTTAATGTAAGTGACGAGCACTTTCAGAAACGTGAATTTACTCTCAATTTTTCCTGACACGCGATTAACAAATAGAAGTGGACTCAATGAAGGCGTACTGTACAATTGTTAACGAATTTCTCTCGGGTACAATTAAACAAAAACAATAACAAACTCATAAAACAAATATATACCTTATCACCACATTTATGTAAAAGGATTTTCCCAGCATTCTTTTACAATATCCAGTGGAGTCTTTATCAACTCCTGATAGGTACACCTCGTGAGACGTACGTATAAATTTCAGCTGACCCTGAGAAATACGAAAATAGCGGAGGAAGGATTTGGCCAACCATACGAACCTTCAAATCTCCCCAAGGAGGAATGCCCGTGCCGCGTTGAGAAATGAGACGACGTAGGTGAAGATATTTCTGTGCTCGAAATATAACACGGAAAATTTGTAATTTCTCCATTAACGAGTCAGACAGACATATATCTGTCACCTGAAATCCCTTTGTGGCAAGCTGAATTGGACAGACTGTTTTGCAGTTTTGTATAAAACATTATTCTGACATTACAATAGCTCACAGCTTATTGTTGCTTTATAGTCACCTTACTATACTTAAAATCAGATTTATTGTACAAGAATTTGATTCTTATATGATATTATTGCTCGTTTCTTTTGTCGTGTCCTATTTTCAAACACAAATGTAACGAATATACTGTGCTCATTGAAATTCCGTAGATTTTTATAAGTTTTATTTAATTCGTTAAATGAAGACTGTTGTTTCATTCATTTCAAGTAATTCCTATGTTTCAAATGGAAGTTTTATGTTCAATTATCTTGTGTTTCGATCTTAATCGTATCTTTAATAAATTTTATTGGAATCCAGAATCGAACACAACCAGAAGGAGCTTTAAAATCTGTATATTGTCGCGCAGTTTGGAACGTCAAATTTATGATAATTCAAATACTGAACACAACGAAATCTAAAACAGTTTTGTCACATAAATAGTCACGAAGTTGTGTCTAATGTTAAGACCATACCTCTAGAAATATAACTTATTACGAACCTCTAGATTGCAATGGGCTTATGGTTTTTACATGGATCAGGAACCAAAATACAATGGAGTCTCTTTACCTGGATATTGAAGGCTTATAAGTTTCGAGTTAACGAGTTTTTCGAGTTATAGAGGACTTCGAGATAAGGAGTTATTGTTATATTATCAATTTCGACATGTGTTATTCAAGTTAGAGTCACGAGAAAATAAAAATTCGACTTCTAGAGATTTATTTTACTACATTTGTATTGTACATAATTGCATGTATAAATATTATTTTATTGTAAAGGAACAACTTTAAAACATGCATATATTAAAATAAATCTGTAATTTTATTTTGAGTCAAGGAATTAGCACAATTGACAATTCAATTGTATTTTGGATTGCAAACAAGGCACTAAATATATTGTCCTGGATATCACTACATCTTTCAACGAAAGTATCGCTTGGAGTTAAAGAGTCTTGCGAAAAGAATTTCGATTTACAGGGGCCGCAAAGTTTACATACTGCTTTTTCGAGATATAGAGTCCGCTAGATTTGTAGTTCTAGTTAGAGAGCGTGATATGAATGGATAGTACATCACAGGGAAATCATATTCAGTTCGAGTTATAGCGTCTAAATAATTCGAGTTGTAGGGTCGTTTGTACTTCAGCGGAAGGGAATGGCTAATTTCTTCGTCTTAGAGAGGGTTTCGAGTTAAAGAGTCAGCTGTTCGTATAATTTTTCGTAATTAAAATCTTAGGCTAATTATTATTATAAACATATCAATATTTTAGCAGAGTATCGATAGAATACAATTAAATTTTTTATGATTAATTATTTATGTATTTGACCCTACTCGTATCGTTGTCTTGACATGACGATCACGACATGACGAATTTGGAAATTTTATCAAAACTGAATATTGGATAATTAATATTATAAATACCATAAATTTTATTCCAGTTTTTTTGCTTATGTTAATATTTAGACAATGTTCCTCCGGGACGTTGATATGAGCTTAAAAACATTGAAAAACAATATTGAACATGAACGAAAAAATATATAAATTATTTTTTATCCGATAGCACAATTTGTTAGCTTAGATACAAAATTGTAGGTCCCAGAAACAGCTTAATTTTTTCTCTGACACATTTAAAATTGAATACGTAATTTTGGTTGTGCGTGTTTAGAAGGCGAGGATTGCGCGGGATATATTCACTCCTGAGGCCACCCCTCCCGTCTTGTCGTGGCCAACACGTGCATAAACTTCCAGCAGATGCTTCGCCGTGGCGCGGCGCGGAAGGTAGAGGTTTGGGAGGGATCTGTTTCGAGTTGACCTTGTGCGTCGCATCCACTTGACCTTCGCGGTGGCTGGAGACAGACGAACGTAGCTCACTGCTCGCTGGCGGAGATGCCTTCATTATTATTATTACTACCGGTGGAGGGAGGATCTACACCGTAATCCAGGGGGTGAGGGGTAACCGGGAAGCACTTTTGTTTGCAGAGTATGGTTTTAGAACACAATTTTTATAAATATTTCCTTTAAATAAAATGCATCAAATAAATAATTAACAATCTGGTATTATCAATGACAATAAAAATATATAATTAATAACAATAATAACTAATAACAAGTATTAATCTGGTAACCCTTTTAAAGGTATGCCATTCATCAACTTCAATTTTATGTGTTGAGAGTTCAGGTCCAGCGGGGGACTATAGCCCCCTTAGCCTCCCCTGTCCCCCCCATAGAACCGCCACTGATTACCACCACTAGTACAGTGGAGCAACGATTTTCAAAATTGTCAGGGGAGACTGGGATAATACAAAATTCAGATAATACAAAATTCATAGTTTGAACAGGAATTAAATGAAGGAAAGAACGATGGGTAGAGACGATGTCAGGGATCGTTCATCAATTACGTCACGCGATTTTTGAGAATTATTTTAGCCCCCCTTGTCACGCTTCGTCACGTCATACCATTCCTCTCCTTCACGTGACGTCACAAACCGATGTGCCCCCTCCCATCAGAAGAAATTAAGAACAGTAATTAAAGGAGAAAACGTAATCAATATACTTAAGAGAGTTATGGAGGTCGAAGGTATCACACGGAGAAAATGGTGCGCAAGGGGTTATAAGCCTTTGGTTTAATTGTAGGCAATTTTATTGATTCGAAACCACGTATAAATGGAATGAAACTCATACGTCATTTCCCTTATAAATGATAAAAGATTATTGAAATGCTACACTAAAAGGGGGAAAAGGAGATTTTGGGCACAGTTGGGAGAAAATGAGATTATGGTCCCAAAAATGGCGAAAAGGTGCTGAAAAAATGCATCCTTTCTCATCTCGAGACAAAATTTCACACTCTGGTATCTTTCTTAGGAACTTCAATTTACCTTCAGAAAAAAAAGGTGCGCACTAAAATTCCTAACATTATTATTATTATTATTGTTAAGTTCATAGAATCTGGAAGATGGAACAAGTCCATACAGTCCCAATAGTAATCACTGCAACAGGAGTAATTCCAAAAAACTATATATTCCCGTTTAAAAACATTAAATTCTCACAAACACATTTATATATCTCTGCAAAAAGCCATCATTATTGCAACATCGCATATAGTTAGAAAGTTCTAGAAAATTGAAAGAGAAATGGACACTTGGCCTGTAGGTCCGTGCCATTTTATCAATCAGCGTTTGCTGAGAAAACAAAATTCAACAACAAAATAATAATAATAATAATGATAATAATAATAATAATAATAATAATAATAATAATCAAAATTCACGCAATGCAATAAAACGAACCGTGTGTGTATAAGAGCTTCCTTGTTTATTTTCACTTAATATCATTATTTCTATTTCATTATTCACTTGCACCTCACGAGGAGTGGGTGGAGGAAGACCTCAGAACCATTGTGGCGTTCCGCACGCGAACTAACCACGGCCGAGAAAAAAAAACATTTCTCAAGTTCATTTTTAAGTGCTCTAAACACGAAAATGTATGAGTCCATGCATCCCAAGGTCGAAATATTCGTTGTTACACATCGCAATTGAAACGTTCGCTAAGAACAATAAAAGTAAGCAGAATTTTTATAAAAACATTAACCTTTTCGCAGATTTTCTCTAAAGCCCAGTTTACACGGTCCATTTTTCGTACTGTTCTGTGCGGTACACACCAGACTGATTGCAGATTGTATAGAGATTTTCAAGCATACTCTATTTTTTAGTACGACTCGTACAAATTCATTAGCGCACTCTTCTTACTAGTTGCGGCGTCTGTGTTCTCTCTAGTCGGTTGCGTGGTTGAAAATAGTGTGTGTAGTTTTTCTTTCCTTTCTGTTTCGGTGTTAGTGTGTCCTCGTTAGTTGAATTTCGGAAATAAATCATAGTAAAAAATTATATATTTAATAATTCGTTCGTTTATCATTGAAGTCTGTTTACATATTTAGAGAATTGGTATCCTTGCCATCCATTTCTCATCCAATATCGTGTGAAACGCTCTATTTTCTTTACGTCCATTTTCTGTACAAATAGATGACGTCAAGCGTGACATCTCACTTCACGTCCATTTCTTGTAGAGGAATTGGACGCAAATTGTCTGTTAAATGGATCGTGTTAAGGGAGTATGTTTTATATATAGAGTATCTGTGAAAATTATATATAATAAAATTAATAAATTATGAGCATAAAATTAAGTTATTTGTTATTTCCACTGCAATATCCTTCAACTACCTCTTTTAACGATAAACGTGCTCAAATGAAATAGTTGGTAAGTGAGGGATAAGAATTCAAAAGAGCATATTGCCTCGTGTATACAGTTTCACATAATTTCTCCAATTTTGGAAAAAAGAATCCGTCAAATGATGTTCGTTTTCCGGGGAAACACACAAACATTTTAATGTATTCCAAAATTTAGATTGATACCGTATATGCTATGAGGTGTTTACACAGTTTATTAAAATTAATAAGAAGTATTCGTCTAATTTGTCGTAGCTTATTTATTATGGTCATGGTCTATTTAATTAGGTTTATTGATCAAAAAGTTTTTTTAATTAATGATAATCATAGGCATTTTAACACAAAAGCGGTACAACAATTTCGGTTTATGTAATAAAAACCACGACAGAGTAGTCGATTTTATCTTATGATTTTTAATATTGGAAAATTAGTTTGAAGAGAAAAATGATACACATTAATAAACAAAGGATAAAGTAATTAAAGGTGATTGTGTTGCCATGAACTATTAATAATCCTTGAAGGAAGGTAGGCTCTATGAATGTTGTAGTACTCAAATTAGAGACGGTTTTTGGCTTAAGGTAGCACTAGCCTAGATAGAATTGAATCTCTAAAATATCTGAAATCCGTATTAATAAATGGAGTAACATGTACTTCTTGTGATTTCAACTTGATAAACATACTTCACTGGCCATGAAATAATTGCAATTATAATTGTTGTAATTCCTAGCGTCTTATGGAGGAAACACTTATTTTCAAAAAAAGAACAACTTTTAAATCACGAGAGTGATGGAAGTTTACTTTGATTTGTGTCAAGTTATTTTGAAGTATTTTTTGCATCACTTTTACCTATAGGTTACCGGACATTTGAGAAAGTTATTTCACCTTTTCTGACGTGAGATGCATAAATCAGGAAACGGTTGCTCTCGGTCGCCATACTTTTACTTATGCATCTCAAACGAGTGAAACGAGTTCCTAAATATTGTTTGTACTATATTATTCACTGATAGATACGAATTAAATCGTGTTTCTTCATCGTAATTGTTCATGTTTTGTTTTAAAATAATTATAATAAAAATAAAGAAAACAACTATATCTCTGTGATTTGGCCAACTTGGGAGTTGACGGTAGCAACGGACGTGCCACAGGCTTTCATGACTTCCTCACCCTCGGGACGCGACGAGGCGACTGGATGGTCAAGGCCAAGTGGCGGAGCTCGTCAAGGCCGTCTATATATTCACTGCCTCTTCCGCATGCGATGTTCATTGCGGTCAGGTCAACGAGCAAAACGGGCTCCTTGATAATGCCGCACTTGGCTAACGGAATTGCAGGTTACCAATGTGTGGTTACGTTTCACGGCTTCAATGACGTAAGCGCGAGGAGGAGGGTTATTATGATTAGATTTTTTAGTTTATATTGTAGTATTTGTGAATGAGAAATGTAGCTTAGCGCTATTGATGCTTATCTATATGGGGCGATGGGAGGTACGAGGTGGGCGGTTGAGCTATTGTTAGTAGCTGGGTTTCCCAACAACTTGACCCACGTGGAGGTGTTAGTAGAAGTCGTTTGTAATAGTAAGAGTTAGTGATACTAGTAGTAGTAGTAGTAGTAGTAGTAGTGGTAGTGGTAGTAGTAAGTGGATAGAAGAAGGAGGGTTCGTTTTTCAAATATCACAGCTTTATGAACTGGGACATTAATGTGAGAAGCTACAAATTGTTTCTTGCTCCGCAGGGAATTGAATCTGGTGTGACTCGGTGGCGAGTAAGCGTGCTAGCCTCAGAGCCTCAGAGCCTCAGAGCCCCTTAGCCCCCTAATGATAAGATTGATTTCCCTTTACGCTTTGTAAAGGAGCTCAAGTAAGAGAAAATATTTTCAGAAGCTTTTCTTGTTCTTTTGTAATATTCTCAATCATGTTGGATTCAATTATTTAGTGATCACGTCAATACTTAACAAACTTGTTTAAAACAGTGCTGTCCAACTGTCTTTGCCCGCGTGCTATTTTCGATTGATCGACACTGCACGGGGTGGAGTTAGGCAAAATGTTGCCCGACGAATACAACTAACGAGTCATGTTTATTTATTTGTATCGCTGTATTTTGGTTCTCATCAAGAAATTTATATTATTCCAAGCTTGACAAATTAAACAGTACACTTCTTTATTTAAAAAGTGTTTTCAATATTTAGTATTATAATAAAATGTTTTTATATTGTAATGTTTATACATTAAGGTAGTTCCGACCATAATTTTCTATTTTCTCTCACTGGACATGTCACTCAAATATTAATTCTGACAGTATAGACATAACTATAGTTGTGACCCCCAACGTTTGGTGAAAAGAATAATGTAAAATGAAGTACACTCAGATCTGGACAGCGCTGGTTTATAAAAATCCAACGTGTCAACATGCCCAAATATTTCAGATCTCGTACTATACTGTTCATGAGTCAGAACTTGCTTGCACCATCTCATCCTTTGCTTAGAAATGAGTAGTTATGCAGTTCATGAGGAAAGAAGTATGAGTCACGATTCGTTGATAACTAGATCAGATGAAAGCCTATGTAAAGTTGTTGAAACGTTTGCGTGTTTTAAACTATTTTGATAATCTTTGAATCGAACTCGAAAAACATGAATCCAGAATATTGTGTTACAAACATGAAAAATTGAAGTGGGATTTCAGGTAAGAGAGAAAACGAGAAGTATCTGCGTACGACGCAAAATCTGCATGAGAGGATCATTTTTCGCGGAAACAATTCGCAGAGTCCAATATTCGGTGGGAGTTTCGAGAAAGGCGGCGCTTCAGAAATCGCGTAACATTCTCCGAACGGGAATTATAGGAGCACTTCACTCGGATTCAGAGAAATTAGGTGCCTCTCTTCGCGGAAGCTGAATGCACGGCGGAGCGTCCGCCTTGTGCTGACGCTCTTAACTGCGCGCGCGAAGCAGCTGTTACTAGTGTAACAGACATTTCCCTGCCTTTTTTGCTCGCTTATCGGTCAATGCAGGATAAAATAATGTTAATTTCCTACATCTAGCTTTCATGTGGACTAGTATCTATACGTATGCGAAGTAAGATGTGTGTTATTTCTATTCCGATAATGAGTCAATGTTTTTAGAAAAGTACCCCCGCTGCCCCTCTCGCAGAAAAGCTACTACTCAAGACCATTGCGCCCAGATAAATTGGCGGCATTATACAATGCGACCGCTCGATCAGTGCTCACGACCTTCATTTGTAAGCTTTGGGCGACAGGGGTTGCGGGGGTCCTTTCTAAAAACATTTACTCACCGTCGGAACAAAATAAACAGATATACTAGTACGCACATGTATAGGAAGTAGATCACATAAATGCTAGATAAGCGAAATTTAGCTTATTTTACTTTGAGTTGACCGATAGGAGGCAAAAAAGGCAAGTAAATGTTTGTGGTTAGGCTAGCAGTAAACGACCCGCGTTTGGAGATCGAGATGCTGACCTGTATAAGAGTCGGCGCACTTCCACCGTACACCTACTCACTTCTGGGAATGTCGATTATTGAAAACATTTCAACTAATCGGTAATCGATATATTGTATTGTTTAATTCATATATTGTCATTTTCCCGTCTGTTTTCAACAATTATCTGAAGAAAAGTTAAGAGAGAGAGAAGGTAAAGAAACGAAAGGGACACGCTTTTATTAAATGCATGAGCGAAAAGATGGGAGGTGAGTTTAAAAGGAAGAGCAACTTACAGTTTATTCCCGATATTTCCTTTGCAACAAACAATAAAAAATGGTTTGAACCATCTAAACCAATGATTGAATTGTTGACCAGCCATGGTGATTTTGGGCAATACAAAAAGAGATTTCGAATAACTGATGATGTAGCATGTTTATGCGGAAACGAAATAAAATCTTTGGAACATGCGCTATGGGACAACCCCAGAACGTGAGGAATATTTCCGAGAATACGGAAGGCAAGACATTTTGCAACAAGAATAGAAAACCACCTAATACATACAAAAGCAAAATTTAAAACATCAATAATATTCGTTAATAAAATAGGAAGCTTAAAGGATACGAACAAAAGGGGAAGTAGATATGCACACACCTCCTAGTTGGCGGAAACGGGCAACGCTGTATGCGGCCAAGACGTGCAGCGCCAACAACAGAAAGGCTTGAAGAGAGCCTAAAATAAATGAAAAAAAAAGTAATTCATTGTAAATAGGCGGAATTAGAGAAATTTTACGCATGCGATATGAGATATTCAACGCCTCTTCGCTGGTGGGGACGTTCAACGCCCGGTGCGGATATGATGTGCTGCGTCCAGGGACGAATCGCGAAGATAGTTTCAAATGTATATAGTTCCTTGTATTGCAAATGTTACAGCAAATGTTGCATGCAAACAGACAAGGAGACTGAGGTCAGTCGCAATAAATGAAAAAAAGAAACGTGTAATTCAAGAAAGGTAGGATAAGGACTTTATTTCAAATCATGCTAGTATCTACGTATATCACAATTCTCGTTTAAACACTGCCTCTGTGTATCGATATAGCCCGGATTGGGGAATGACGTAGCCGCCCCCGAAATATTTTATACGTTTTATGAAAGGACTTAATCTGCCTGAAACATTGCTGATTTACAACTATTTAACTAGGCGAATTGAACAATAAAATATTAAATAATTTTATTACCTATCAAATTACTTTTTAAGTTATGACGAGGAAACGGGTCTCCAGCTTCCCATAAAAAATAAATTTGTTACCTTCTCACTGTATCAACTTTTCATTTCCTTCTAAAAGCCAGTACTATACATCCATGCGGTGTCCTGTGACGTCATTGGTTTCCCTTGAAAACATTACCCACTTCGGACGCGATGACGGAGATAGAAGAGAAGAAGAACAACGAAGGTCAGCATTAGAAAAGGGTGTGGAATGAGGGGTGGATACTCGTAACAGAATGGCGATGAAGAGGAAAGAGGTGGGGGGATGTTGGCAAAGCAAGGATATTTTCCTTTTCCGTTTACTTGGAAAGGCGTTGACGTCATCGTCAAAGCAAACAAGAGGCGTGCGTCGAGCGAGGAGCCGCTGCTCGAAGTTCCACCATTGGCATTGAGAGCGCTCCGCTCGCCCACGGGGGAAGTACCAGGGTCACGTGACCGAATGCTTCGAACAGAGATGCCAACTTTGTTCTATTGTTTGAACAATTTGTGGACGTTGTACCGCTCTAGAGAAATTCTATTCTTAATAATGGATAACGTGATAAATAATTACTTACAACCATCTGGACAACCACAATATATTTTAATTGTGTTATCATACTACGCAACGTTTGGCCTTTTATATACATGTATAGATTTTTAAGAATTAATTCTTCATGTGTTAGCCCATTTTTAGTCAGTGGAGTATCTTAGTCTACCGGACTAAACTAGTTGTAAAGAAAAATAAATAAAGCATCTCATACGACCTTTTTCTGGAAACTATTTTTTATTGTGTTTTACTTCTTTACAACGTTTTGACTCGAGATTGGAATCGTCCTCAGGCGTAAACAAATTGGAAGAAGGAATATTCACGTCGCAACAGAATAATTGAACACAATATTAAACGTAAATATTAACCCAGAATATGTTTAGAAAAATGTAAAAAAGTATTTAAACAGGTCATAAAATCTTAAATAGGTGCAACTCACTGAATAATATTGTTTCTCGCATCTACAATAATCAAAACAATATGGAAAGTTAAGATCCAACTTTAAACTGGATGAATAATGCGTGAGACAATCAGCGCACAAGGTATTCGATAAAAACAAAACGAAAGAGTAATAAATTTCCAAGTGAAGAGTACATGATATTTTTTTCAAAAGTTTTTAAATGAAAAATATATTTTGTTATACAATTATGAAACTCATTCAATTTCGAGTGTGAATTGTGTAATGGTGTTATCTAAGTTCTTGTGTAACAGCTCTGACCGTTCTCAGGACCGAGGTCAGGAATTGGAAGAAGGGAGAAGAGTAGAATAATTGTATCAAATTCATATGACGTAGTTGTGTAACAAAGTGTGCTACTAAGGGACAACGCAAATGTATGAGATAATATGTTCCCGCTTTGCTTTTTTATTCTGCTGACGGATATACGTTCTTCTTCTCTAACTGGAGCAAGTGGGGAACTTCCTTCTATCTAGCTATATTCTTTCTTTGCATTCTCTTGAAATGCACAATAAGCCTTCTCCATAGCAATACATTATAACAATATGCTACGCAGATAGCATTTTCATTACAAAAGTAAAAAAATTCGGGAGATGTCTTCCACCATCGGTTACGTGTCGGGATGGAAGTACGACAAAGACAAAAGGCATTTTTTTTCTAAGTGAGCGAAACCTTGTAGAAATGAAATATGCTGCACACATATAAGCAATTAAATCACGCGATATTTCAGTTTCATAACATTCGATATCGACACTTTGTTTGGAGAAATGTTCTAAAATTTTATTCTTTTTTTCTCATGAGATAATTACGTCGTAGTAAAAAATTTGCTTCTAACGGCGAGACTTGTTTTCGTGACGATAGTCGAGACTTTGAAACGCGAGAGCGATGGAAGGCGAAAGGAAACGGTGGAGGACGGAACAATAAAGTGACTTTAAGTGAAAGGTCAACAGCTGAAACGGTCTTATACTGAGTCATGCAGCAATGAAGAAGAAAAACTTCCCGTATACGACATTTATGCCCCAGGAAGGAATCTTCAAGATGTTTAGCATTCCAAATATGGCGACGAGAAAGAAAGAAACTATTTTCTCGTTTTCTGGCGTCCTCCCGCATTGGTCTTCCAACAAGAAATAATCAAAATGTAGAGCCAGATAAACTATAGTCCGAGAACAGAAAATAATAATGGGTGATTCCGATAGTGTTATGTACAATTCATCGTGTACTACCAAAGTAGTAATAATTTTTTATTCTTGATTTTGTTGCGAGTCAGATATTGGGGTTCTTTTTGGGATGAAAGGGCGCTGTACCATGGTTCCAGGAAAAATTCCATTCCAGGAAAATGTAAAGGTTCCCTAGAGAAAAATGAAAGATATAGTGTACAATTGTATTATTTCCGTCCATTTCTTCATTGAACCTGAATGAACGTAAAAGCACATACATAGAAATTGTAAATCAGTGAGCAACTTCGCGACACAGTCTCACTCGTCTTGATAGAGTGGTATCCCTGTGTTATATAATGAAAACATTGTAGTTATTTGACAACAGGTCTTCCCACACTCTTGACAATAGCGATTCACCGGTGGACGAGGGACAGATGGTCTTCTTCCACCTGAAACAATTTAGATTCATTTTTATTCGAAAAAAATGTGCATAAAATATAGTTTGAGTGATGCCGGTCCCAATTTTTACGAATGAAAATAAAATATTTTTAAAAATAGATTAACTTTTTGTGAACATCTTAATTTGTCACTTCAAAGGCACAGAGTTCAAGAAATACTACTGATTTTTAAAAATAGAAACGCATTGTGATATAATTATTTATAAATTATTTAGAACTTGATGAAATAGTCCAAAAAGGTATTTTCGACTATCCATTAAGAAATACAAGAATAGGATGTTTAGGTTTATAAGTTCCAATGTACATATTATTTAGTTCAGTTCCCAGTCTTAAGTGATCCTGGAACCATTTGTCAGAAGTGGCCAGAGTTGCATTACATAATACAAATTTCAAAAAAAACCAAAACAAAACATAACTCGCCAACGTTTCGAATATATTCTATTCATCCCCAGGGTTTGTTACAATATTTTTACATTAACATCACTCGGTGTCGGATCTAAGGGCCCCTCCCCCACATTGGACCGGAACTCTTAACAGATGGAATTGAAGTCGATAAATGGCATACTTTGTAAAAGTGTAAAATATTAATAATTATTAGTTATAATTGTTATTAATAATACAAGATTGTTAATTATTTTTTTGATACATATTATTTATAAAATTTGTGTTGTAAAACCATAATTTCTAAACAAAAATGCTCCTTGATTACGGTCTAGATCCGCCACTGACATCGCTCATCCATATCCACATCTCTAACCAATACACCTGCACACCAGGCACATCTTGCTTACTTAATGCATTAAAAAGATTAATTTATTTGATTCATTTTTTTATGATTATTCTTTGATTTATTTTATGATTCATTTTTGTGTCGACAGTGTTGTGCTTACGCAAGTTGCCCGTTGAAGCGTCCATAAATAAATATAAACGCATTTTTGGTTATTTCGGACCCTCACTCCTCTCTCTCTCTCTCTCTCTCGAATTCGATGGACCTGTTCGTTACGTTACGTTCCCCGTCGTCGCGAAGCGACGTGCGCCTTGGACGTGCAATCACGTGCCCCCTCGCACGTGCACATAGTTTCTCTTGACACTTGGCGGCACGTGTCCCAGCACGTGAACACGCCCTCTTGATGCGGCTTCTTCTTCTTCCTCATGGCACGAGTTAAAAGACCCCCTACTCCGCCCAGGGCGCAAGCCCTTCGTAGCTCAGGGATTAAGTCCTTTTTGAGATGAAATGAAGTTCAGGTAGTATATTCGTAAGAGCGACTACGCTTAAAGACCCTCGCGGGCTCATGTGTTTTTTATACCCCGACACAATTACGGGCTTCACATAGCGAAAACAACCAACTGAAACATAATAGTTTGTTGATGAAAATAGCGATGCGACGACGTTAAAATTTTCCTACCTTGCGCGCGACGTTCAAGATAAACTGCGGAAAATACTCTTCTACCGGAAACGGCAGCNCCCTTGTCAAAGAGAGAGTCAAACGAAAGTCTAAATCTAATATCGAGTTTTAAATTCACAAAATAATTGTCCTCGCGCAACAATGAAAATTAGTATTACGAATTATTAATTAATTAGGATTCCTTCCGTGAATATTTTCAAATTTCGTGAATAGTTGCGAACTTGACTTCAGTGAAGTCATGCATCCATCCAGACGGTACAGGATACATGCTCGGATATGCCGCGACGTGACTGATTTGTCACGTGGAAAAGCTAACTTCAGACAGTATCCTTTCGGCCAAAGATTAGTAATCAAACCCGCTGTCCGTCACGGTAGGAATGTCAATTATTGCCAATTTTCACGAATCGTCTGGTGTATGCGGTAACATCCGAATGTTAACTCGCTAAGATTCTGCTGAGACGAGTAAAATGCCCACGTGTCTGCAGGGAGAGTCGGCAATCTCACACTGCTGGCATTAACTCCTCGACTTTCACTCGGTCTTACTGTTATTATTCCCTCATCTTTCTTTCGCCGCGAGTACTGCACATATTGTTACGTGTATAACCGAATACGTTACAATCAGGATCCGAATTAAATCCAGAACATTAACCCCTTCTGACTCTCCTACTTATAATTTTATATTAATTCTCAACAAGGGATAAATAATTCCACCTCTCGTGATTGTCAGGAATAATTCTCAAATTTAAGCATTAATTTTGACTAATGTTCCATCTGTTTCACGAAATGTACGAATATTAGTGGAATAAGGCACTCTAAAAAATTGTATTATATGAAAAAAAATTAGAATATATTAAACTAGTTTATAATAAATCAATATACATCGTATCTCAGAGTTAAATACGAAATAAAATCTATGAGATTCCTTTAAATCCCCCCCCTTAATAAAATGAAAATTTATTGATAATTTTTAAGTACTTTATTGAAATATGGGAGACAAGCTTCAAAAGATCCCTCCCACTCTACATCTCTTTTAATTCCGACACTGATTACAGTGAAAATCCCATATTGGCTAAGAATCTTTTGCACATTCACTGGTATCGTACTAATGAAAGAAAATAAGATTTTGTGTATTAATTTATCAGTAATCCTGAAAATGAAAAGGCCTACAGATATCGTCGTTATTCGTATGAAGGAGAAATATTCATCTTAAAACAAAGGTTAGGTTGACGAAATATAGATTAACATTTTTTTTATCAAATGTTAAAGAAAATTACTCTAGCGGTAACAACGGGCATTACAATAGTTAAGTCTCGATGCGTCATCAAGAACTGCCTCCTGTACCCGTAAATTTTGTGAAAATTTCCGGAAGGGAACGTGAGGTATTTTAAGTTTTTTTACCCAGCGCTCGCCAAAGGAAATTCATGGGGTTTTCGTGAATCCAATATACTTTTACAAACTCTAGGCTTTAAAAAAATAGATATCACAAAAAATACATTATTTATTTTGTAATACTAAAATTGTTTTTCCAATGCAAGAATAATTAAACTTTACTGACAAACAAATATTTTTTAGTGAAATAAGTATTTGTTTAAACATTCATTAGTTCTTTTTTATGTCTTATCGTAACCCGTCGAAGCTGGGAAAATCGGTTTGTATGTAAGTGAAACATGACAAAAATTAAATCTAATTTAAAAATTGGTAATAGCGTATATTTCTTCCGTGTAGCTACACGGTGATGGATGTAGACCTTAATCAAGGCGGGGGAGGGGCTAACCGGGAAGCATTTTTGTTTAAAAATTATGGTTTTGCAACACAAATTTTATAAGTATTACCTTGAAATAAAATACATAGTTAACAATCTGCCATTATTAATAACAATAACAATTATTTTTTAAAGTTATTAATATGGTATTACTAATTTTATTAATTTGATATTATTAATTTTATTAATCTGATATTATTAATTTTATTAATCTGATGTTATTAATTTTATTAATCTGGTATTATTAATTTTATAATCTGGTATTATTAATAACATTAACATTATTAATAATAATAAAAATTAAAATTTGGTAAGTTCAGATCCATTGGGGGGCGGAGTTATAGCCCCTTTTTTAGAGTTATAGCCCC
>NNCF01131685.1:112504-123633 GCA_002313205.1 Laupala kohalensis | reverse complement strand
GACTTGTATGGGGGAATTGCAATAAATTGTTTTTGGGACTTATTGAGTAAATTGCTCGAACTTTCGAATGAAGTAACCAAATTCCTCTAACCATACGCCACACACTATTTTCCCATTTGGTTCCAGTGAAAACAATTATATTTGATGCAACTTAAGCTAATTGTTCTTCAACTCAACACGCACCGGTATGTACACAAACAACAGGTTGAACCAGCGCACTGCTACGGTAAGTAAATGTTACCAATTGCTCAGCTAGTAATATTGTTCTTGTAATAATGAGTCATTTGGCATTTATATTTTAATCCTTGAATCCAGTGGAGTTAAATATCCTTCAAGGTGAGACCTGGATTTTGGAAGGTTGAAACTATACCCTACAGGGTTTATTTTCCCGCCGTGCGGTAGAAATCTTTAAATAACTATCAATTATGATTTAATAATTGGATTACGCGTATTATCTCATTCGTCACCCCATCGAATCCTGAGCTCTTCCGTCTATTAAGATGTTTTTCGAACCTGTCAGCTTCGGTCTCTGTGAACTCTTGCATGTCCTTTTCTTCCACCACTATTCTTCCTCAAGTCTTCTTTTGTCCATCCCGCGGTAATATATTTTCCAATAACTTCAATCCTGTGTTTCTCCAGTTCCCGTGTCGTACTCTCCCCGTCTTGCAACGTACTTCAAATCTGCCTGGTTTCTCCGAGCTATCAGGAATGGCACTCCCCATTTATTCTTCCTTACGCTCATCGTCACATACTCTTCCCACGCTTTAAGCTTACACTCTTTTATTCTTCATCTGTAAGAGCGCGTACGGTATTTTACGGTATTCGTCCTCCTCTATTTCCGTTGGCTGTCCATTCCTCTTGGCTCGCTGTATTTTTCTTCCTAGCTCGTTTCTTCTTCAGCTCCAGATCTTTCTTCCACCAAATTTTCCCCGACCTTTCCTTTGTCCTTCGCTTCGGTGCACACTCCGCCGCTACTCTCAAGATACTTAGTTGTATCGTGTCCACACAATCTGCCAGTTCCCCCTCGCTCTCTCTTCAATCAATATCAGCTAGTTTTCCTTGAGAACGCTCTTTCCCACTTCCATTAACTATTCCCAAGCCGTTCTTATAAACGATATCCTCAAGCTTTTTCCCATTTCCATTGGTCTTTATATCTCCCCACAAACTGGGGCGTCGATTCCCATTGTGGCATATGACAAGTTTCTCTGTTTTGTATGCATTTATTATTTGCTGCAACATTTCCATCTCCTGTTTACACTATTTCTTGTCTCGCAGATACCCACTCACCACTACAATNCGAACCTTGCATGTCACAATGTACTGCGTGCAAAATTCTCGTATCTTCAATACCTCAAAGTCAGGTCTAAGTATTATCACTGCAGCCCATCCTCCATCCACCTCAATAACACGAACTCCTATTTTATTATGGCACGATCTCCCTTTCATGAGGTAGTTCTCATAGAGATATGGTACGTTAATTGAATTTTCTTCCATAAGCAACATTTTTTCTCGAGAGCAAGTATCGATCTTGGGACATTTTGCTGCATAAATTTAATCTTCATAGTCAGTTCGATTTTGTAGAATCTTTTGGGCTGCAATGCACTCTGGACAGGTGGTATCTTTGACTCTGTGGTTGCTTTTTAAACCTTTACGTGAGCAGTTCAAACACTTGACATCTTCTCCCTTTGCCGTACAGGTTGCATACCTGTGACCCACTTGAGCACAGTAGCCACACGTATCTCCCTTCTGCCGGCAGCTACCCGCGGCGTGCCCGTATCTGTGACATCGGTAGCATAGCATAGGGGTGTTACAGTCTGTAACTATAGCTCTCCATATCCTTCCTTTGTGCAGTAGGTATCGGTGATTCCATTTCGACTATCCGTCTCACCTGGGGTGTGCCGCTCCGTATACGTGCCACTAACTTCCCGTCCCTGGTAAAATCTTCCTTATTGCCCATCTCTCTTAGATTTTGTTCAAATATTCTCTCCATAATGTTTCCCTCATCTATATCGCTCCTCATTCCGTGTATGGCAAGCCTTGATTTCCTCATCTTTGGTCTTTGTGCCCGTACCCCATCTTCTCTCCCTAGCGCCATTTCTAACTTTTGGATTTCGCTCTCTGCCTCTCCAATGACAATCAGTTTCTTATTTCTGCTCCCCCTCGTGCCATGTATTTTAATAAAACTAGTTTTGTTCATTTAACTCAAAACTTAGAAAGTCTACGTCGTGTAAGACTCATCGCGATTTTTCACCAAAAATGCTACAGCCAGTGAAAAACTACTAAAAGTGGGTAGTATATTTTGCTTTCCATTACTTTTTTAGGTACCTTTTCACTTAGACCTGGTTGTATAAACAAGTTAATAAAATCCATCACTTAGGCCTATACGTAATAATCTACATTCTAATTTTCACAATAATTGGAGTGAAATGAGTCAAAATTAAAGTTATGGCGATTCGATACCCATAGCAAGCACTGATATCTATACTCCGACAGCAGCGGTTTTGAGGTAACGTCTACGCTTCCAGTATATCGTCGAGCAGTAGACCATGGGTTCAAACCCTGCTCGAACGAACTACGTGAGGTTTTCAGCTAGGGTTTCTCTCACCTACGACAGTCTGATTGGTTTCTGTTGTGTATCCTATGTTCCTCGGCAAGGCAACATCTCTTCTTCGCAATTCCCTCANTTCGTCTTGTACGTGCTAGAAATGGTTCAGTGTATAGATTTTAACTGAACATACCCTTCCGGTGGCTGAGGGGTTAGCATGCTTGCTCACCAACTAGTCACTTCAGGTTCAAAACCCAGTGGTACCAGAAAAAAATTGTAGTTTTTCACTTTACTGTTCCAGTTCATAAGTTGTGACTACTGAAAAGCGAACCCCCTTCTTCTGTCAACATATTCAATAACACGCTATATTTCCCATTTACAAATACTACGAAACTAGAACTAAGTAGTTTCACCGTATCGGAATGACCGAACCGCAGTTTCAGTCCATTCGTATTATCACCATTCATTTGTACCAGAGTTAGGTTAGGTTAGGTTAGGTTCTCCTGTTCTTGCATCTTTCCTTCCGTGCTCCCCCCTTTTCTTCTGCGTGCCTCACCCCTACCCCAGCGCATCGCAGCCGCCGTCGCCATAACCCACGTTTTCCCTCTGGAGTTCCACTGCCCCCCGCACTCCAGGCAGCGGTGGCAGCTTCTGTGAAAGGTCGAGGTTATGACGCAGGCGTTACGTCAACACGGCAGCGGTGGCCTCGACGGAGCCTCTCCTCGACTAACGGTGCGCCACCCGCCCCCGCCTTCGCGGCCACCGCTGTGATGCGCTACCACTCACGGCCTCCGTCCCCTACCCCTCCATCTGCAACAGAGACGTCGCCGCGGATTACCTTCTCCTCCCCACCAACTAAATTATTGTCTGACCTATCGAACGTACTCTTACCATACAAACACTGTACATGCACAACGGACAGTTACAATAAAGCGAATGCCTACTGACGTCCTTTAACCTCTACTTATTACTGAGAAGAATTGACATAAGATGTGTTAATTAAGTGCCTTTATTTTGGCGAGACTCACATCATAGGGTCTGCTCTTCCGTCTAACCATTTGAAACATTTGCACTTTAAAATACGAGATGAGAATTGGGAGGATCTTATTTACATTTAACGTTGGCGATCTACTCTTCATTTCGAGCGCTTATTGCGTACTATCCACCGAAAAAGAGTAGTCTTTGTCATTCACGCAACGGCGTGTGGAAAGTGAGATGTTTTTAGTAATGCCGGACAGTAAGACGATGTTCGCGAAAAACTAGTAGTTTTTGTTGCCTCCGGCAACTGAAATGGCCCCAACTCTATTTCAATTATTCCACAATACATCTGTTCCAGGGATAGGATAATAATTGTCAGCCAGCATTATGTATTTAATCATTGTTGTTTATTACATAGTTCAGTTATGGGATTCATTAATTTCCATGTGTCTGTTTGATGTGCAAAATTTACATTCATAATAGTGTCCATTTTCAATTTTTTTCATGCTCTAAATATATTCGTAAATGATTATTGTTATGGTAAATATTTCTGTAATATTGAGAAAAAAATAGATAAGTCTGATAGAAACACTCGAGCTAAAGAAGGAAATTATACTTTATTCTAATTATGTAGGGTATCCTTTTCAAAATTAGCATACACGGACAATCTCATATTATATTCCATTCAAGGAAAAATAATTATTTGGAAAACACGCGGATAATACAATCGCTGAGTAACAAAGTCAGATTTTATAGAGAGCAATAAAGTAAGTCACTCGTAATTTTCTCTTTCCTGTTTCTCCTCCCTTCGTGAATATCAACAAACATCAGCAATCACCCACCCAGTCTAGAACCGGTTCGAAGATTTAAAGGGTGTTTGGGGAACAAAGTGAATTTGTGGTCTTCTCCCTCATAAGTGAGCCGTTCCTTTCCTCAACCCCAGTTTTATACGCCAAAGCTTTTTACCTTATGAGAATTCTATTCATCAAAAATGGCCGTGATCATAAAAATTTAATTAGTGCATTCAGGGTATAAGGAATCTGAATAGCACCTGTGGCATACTGACTGCAGTAACGTGGAAGGAACGTTTTTTGTCATAGCGAGATGGCGCAAGTTCGACTCCTTTCTCAGCCGTGGGACTTTCCCTCACCTCCCGATAACTTCTTCAAACTTCCCTTGAACTGGGATTGGTGGATTAGAAGACATGAAAAACTGTAATGGGTGAGGGAAGCAAAAAAGAAGAAGTAATTTTCAAATCTTCCTAGATATCTTCGTTCATCATTTGGCTGGCCTTACGCTCAAGTCTGAAGGATGTTTAATCTAAAATTAAATCTGGAGAACCCTGAAAAGACTTCAAATAATCTAGACATTAGCTATTATTCAAGTAATTATTATAATCTGTAAATAAATATTTTTACAATTACACACATTTCCAACATCAAAAATTGATATCAAAATATTCCGCGTAACAAATCATTACAGATAAAAATGATCTTAACATATGCTAATTTTTATAAATTATATTAAAAATATCAAAATTACTTATGCCAAATGTAAGATTTCGATTGAAGGGTTATTTGTTTTCTATAATCTCTCTTCGAAAGAAAATACTATCCCAAAAAGGTAAAAATGGATCGTTTAGATTTTTATCGCTTCATTCCGTTGGTGGAGACTTGAAAAGTTGTATTCTTTGAACTTCGATAAGATGTGACGCGCGTGCTATTCTTGAGCGTCTTGTGGGATGTTAGTTCTAAGATGTTGCTCATCCTATGATTCAACTGACCTTGAAAAACATTTCATTATTACAACCTTCCATTCGTACTCATTTCATCTTACAAGAGTCACTCGTAAAAACCAACAATACACTTTTATCAAGAGGACTTCCAAACTAAATACTAAGTTATCTGTTCACCCTTTTCGTTTTTCTTCCCAAATAGGTAAAAAAATCCCGGTTCATAATGTAAAACCAATTCAACAAATTATGTTAGTAATGAGCCGTTTTTCCGACGATTTGAAGTACAGTGGTACTAATTATTTTATTAACGTCCACTCTATAATCAAGATAAATAAATAAATGAATGAATAAATAAAAAATGAATGAATGAATAAATAAAAAATGAATGAATGAATAAATAAAAAATGAATGAATGAATAAATAAAAAAATGAATGAATGAATAAATAAAAATGAATGAATGGATACATAAAAAATGAATAAATAAAAAATGAATGAATAAATAAATAAAAAATGAATGAATGGATAAATAAAAAATGAATGAATGAATAAATAAAAAATGAATGAATGAATAAAAAATGAATGAATAAAAAATGAATGAATGGATAAATAGAAAATGAATGAATGGATAAATAGAAAATGAATGAATGGATAAATAAAAAATGAATGAATAGATAAATAGATAAATGAATGAATAGATAAATAGATAAATGAATGAATAGATAAATAGATAAATGAATGAATAGATAAATAGATAAATGAATGAATAGATAAATAGATAAATGAATGAATAGATAAATAGATAAATGAATGAATAGATAAATAGATAAATGAATGAATAGATAAATAGATAAATGAATGAATAGATAAATAGATAAATGAATGAATAGATAAATAGATAAATGAATGAATAGATAAATAGATAAATGAATGAATAGATAAATAGATAAATGAATGAATAGATAAATAGATAAATGAATGAATAGATAAATAGATAAATGAATGAATAGATAAATAGATAAATGAATGAATAGATAAATAGATAAATGAATGAATAGATAAATAGATAAATGAATGAATAGATAAATAGATAAATGAATGAATAGATAAATAGATAAATGAATGAATAGATAAATAGATAAATGAATGAATAGATAAATAGATAAATGAATGAATAGATAAATAGATAAATGAATGAATAGATAAATAGATAAATGAATGAATAGATAAATAGATAAATGAATGAATAGATAAATAGATAAATGAATAGATAAATAAATAGATAAATAAATAAATAAATAAATACTTATAACTTTTAATGGACGTTTTATTCGGATATATTTCGTGCTTTATATCGTAATCGACGGTAAGAAAAGTGTTTGTTATTATTTATTTATCTTGATTTGATGTATGAACCGGATTTAAGAAAGTACTTTTAGAGTCTTTTCAATGTTACATTCTTATTTTAAAATGTTTTTACAAAAAAAAATGTGTATCGTGTAGTTTTAGGGACCGGTTAATACAAAAGAAACCTCAAAAAACAGTACAGGACATTGCACAGTGGAGGAATGAGGGCCTTCTGGAAAGAAATACGTATATTACTGAAGTCGAAGAATTTTGTACTTTGGACAAGTAAAGACACGGCCGCCTTGTTATATTTCCCTAAATCATCATGAAGGACAAGGTGTAAACGAGAGTAGTCACTAGACTGTTATATTTCACGAGCCATTCTTCACAATAAAGAATCAATTTAAAATAAATGTCTGTTTAAAATTATAAGAAATATGGAAATGAGAAAAACCCATGCCAATTCCACAACTTACAAACTCTGCTCAGACTGTATATACTCGTATTTCTTGCGTGTTCTGTTTTCACCCTTTCCGTCGTTTCGGTCTGGGTGGAAATTTAATAATAACAATAAATAAATTTATTAATAATAATAAATCTATTGTCAAAAACAGTACAAATTGCGTATGACCACGTGGAGGACAATAAACTAATTTACTCTCCGGAAGCAAGCAAGGGTCCATCCCATCAATTCCGATCAAGGGCCCTAAGGCAGAGGCGGATCAAATTTTTTTTGCATAAGTTCCTAGATAAGATAAAAAGTTAGCTGCGAGTTATAATACATATATAATGTCAATATGTTTGTAATTTAACGCAAATATGTTTGTAAATTTACTTGTACAAGTTATTATCGATATTTATATATCGATAATTTATTAATCTGCAAGTGAGCAATGCTCGGTGGCAGATGGAAAACATAATAGACATAATAAGAATATACATAATACGATAATGGGGAAAAAATCTTCGCCGAAATATCTATAAAATACACACATATGGAATAAAATACTTAGAAAATTAGTACACAATAAGCGAAAAGGATAATGCACCTAAGAAATTAAAAAATTAAATCAGGTCAATATGTGTGTATATTCACATACGTACAGAAACACATTTTCACTTACAGTTGTGGAAGGCGAACAGGTGGGTAGTGGTTAATATTCCTGCTATCAATTAGGAGTTCCGGGTTCGATTCTAGGCTCGTCGCCATTTTTTGCAAGTTATCATATGTTCAGACTGTTGTTTCAAGTACTTGAGCGATTAGACAATGTCATCAGTATATTTAGTGGTGCAATTATAGAAACAACACCCTAATATCAGCTAATTACGCTTCTATTCCTTCAGTTATCAAATGCGAAGGGTGACATCTAGGGTGAGTGATTAATTTGCGATTTATGCAACAATCTTCTATTCATGCGTTTAAACAAAAAAAAAGTGTATCGGTTATGATCTAACCAATCACTTCCGCTCTGATTAAATTCTACGGTAATTTGGTCCGATTATTATACTGAAAAATTTGAACAATATTAATACTAACAATTAGTGAATACTTGTAATGATAAATTAAAGTTACTTTGAAATTCTAATCCATTATTGGTTTTATCAATTACTTTATAATGATTAAATGATTAATATTAATCCTACAATGTAATTACGGCAGTACTAATGTGGGTAGAACGAAATCACTAAAATATCTGAAATAAGCATAAATAAACAGAATAACGTGTACTTATTGTGATTTCAACTGGAAAAACATAATCCATCTGCCTTTGAAATAAAACATTTGCTAATAATATTTGTTGCGTCTTATGGGGAAAACACTTATTTTCAAAAAAGTCCTACTTTTTAAATCATAAACGTGATGGGAGTTCACTTTGAGTAAATTTTCCGCAATATTTTCACATCTCTTTTATCTATAGGTCACTTGTCATTTGAGAGTGCTATCTAACGTTTCCTGAGGTGAGATACATTAATAAGGAAACCGTTGTGTTTGTATGTAATCTTGAACATTTCAAACGAGTCGAGCGAGTGCCTGTATATTGTTTGTACTGTATTGCTAACTGATAGATACAAATTAAATCATATTTCTTCTTCGTTATTATTCATATTGTTGTGTTAGAAGAGTAATGAAGAAAATAAATGATATATCTCCGTGATTTTGACCAATTTGGGGTGCTAGTATCCACCTCAAGCGTTTGCCGGTTTATGGAAATATTTTCAATAATCGCCCATATCTCGAGACCGCTGACGTCTAGAAATACAGTCTCCAACAGCGGTGCAGCTTACATTACGGAAAAAGCGCCAGCGGAGAGGCGGCTTCACCTTGGGAGTTTTCATGGCCGAGCGGATATTCTTGCGCTCCCGGCGTCACACGCATTTCCACGCGTGCCAGAGATCAGGATAGTGTTACTCATAATACATTCATGCAGCACTCAGTACGTGACGCTGGCCGGAAGTTTTTTTAAAATGCAAAACACAATTCAAATTTATCGCACACTTAAATTATAAATTGTAAAATATCGGAAGGCTACCACTTCTTCGTTCCGAGACCACTTCTCCGTCACCACTTCTTCGTTCCGAGACGTCATGACCCCTGACGTATCATCTTCAGTCACACCAATATTCACCTAGATAATTCTTCTTGCAACTTATTCTTTCCCTGTGTAAGTAAAATACAAATAAATAGCTTAATTTTGGATTCGGAATAAAATTTTAGGAAAAAATGATATACTATACTACAACCATTTTAAAGTATTCTTTATTGATGTTGACAGCAGAAGTGTAGTTATTGTTACGTAATAAAAGGACGGTGATTGCGTCGCAATTTTTTTTTCTCGCGCAACAAATTAGCCATAACGTTGTTTCGGACTTGGGGCTATAAAGTGGAAACTCCAGCTTGTGTGAAAGGGTGAGTCTACGCTAGGGGTGTGTTTTCGATTTTTCCAAAAATGACCCTATTTTCAACATTTAAAAAACAGTAATTTTTATGTGAGAGGGACAAAAAAATGGACGGTTCGTAGTTTGTAAATCTTTTTTAATTTGATTGTGCGTTACTCTTAATCTAAACAACTTCATAAAAAAGAGAAAAATTGCGTTTTTTACGAAATTGCTCCACTTGGAACGTTTGTATATCGTAAGCGCGTCGAACTAGCGACTCTAATCTGAGGTAGAGTATTTTTTACTATCATTTCATGATTGTCAAAACGTTTCATTTCAATCGTACGGTAATCTTCGGAGATATCGGTATTCCCCCGAAGGGCTCCACCGATCATTTTGTTTTCAAAATTGTGCGTTTTTTCGACTGAAACACCTCTAAATGAACTTAGTCCCCAGAATGTCAGTTTTCAATTTTTTCACATCTTTTAATATATTGCCCTCTTAATTTCTAAAACTGTGTTTTTTTAATTAATTAATGTACTTGAATCTTGTACATTAATTAATAAAAACGTCTTGTTGCTTTTTAACACACGCCTCGCGTACGTATAAGGTGTAAAAAACGTGCAAGGAGCTAGTGAAGCCCACGACCATTTCTGAAATTCAATAATGTTCCCTATTCTGTTTATATTTAAAATACGCTTTATAACTGTAACTAACTCATGAATTGTGATATTAAAAATTATGAATTGTGATATTACTGGCTAATGGTTTCCGAATACCAATGTCTAATTTCACTGCGTTATATTACTGTTTTTATTACATACCTTTTTTAATTGTCTCTAACGCGATGACATTTTTTTACTGCTCCATTCTACATTAAAATTGTGACACGTGAGATAGGTTTTTACATAGATACAATTAAGAATTCCTAAGGAAGTTATTTTAAGAATTTCAGAGATTTTATTCATTAGAGTCCGTACAACTTCAAGATGCTCTTATTAAAAAGATCCAAATATTACGAGACAAGATGATAAGTAGTAGTTTATTATTTTTAAAAATGTTTCAAGACGTTCGAAAACTGTCGTTAGGTCTCTCTTGCTACCTTAAGCAAGAACATTCACCCTCATTTAACCCAGCCTAGAAGTCACAGAGTACTAGAGCGGTTTCAAATTTTAGAAGACAGAGCTTTCGACTAACAGGCTAAGGGCCAATTTCACCACGTTCGTTTAATACCTTAAACGAGATCTTCTCTGTTGTAAATCGCGATTATCGAAATTCGCGTTTCACCAACCTCGATTTACACGTAAATCGCGATCTACTCTTAAACGCTCTTGAGGGGACCCTTCGATTACCAGCGCAAATCGCGATTTTCTCCAGCACTGCTCGAAATTTGTCAGCCATATTGTTTGTGTACTTCCCTCGTGCTTGTCGGTTTGTTGGTTAGGTTCGTGTGCTGAAATTTTTCTTTTCTCTATATTTGTCTTTGCTTGTCGCAATGTTCTGCTACGGTTTGGATGAAACGGTGGAAGACCTTATATTTGAGGAGCCACAAAGGCGTCCACGTTGGATTCGAGAGAGATCCAATTATTTTGATGAGTTGGACGAGGTAGATTTCGTTTCGCGATTTCGCCTGTCCAAGACATCAGCCC
>NNCF01131685.1:94852-110849 GCA_002313205.1 Laupala kohalensis | reverse complement strand
GAAGTAGGCCACTTATCAACTTCAATTTTATCTGTTAAGAGTTCAGGTCAAATTATAGATATGCCACTGAATATATCACATAATAAAGTTATCAGTGAAGTTGCAATAAACTTTTCTGCCACAAGAATAAACTAACTAAATATTGTACTCAAATTTTCTTTTGTCATGCATAACTTCTTGCATTATTTTCCTGGATTATTTATTCTTGTGGCAGTAAAGTGTTAACAACTGTAAATATTGTTCTCAAATCACTTTTATTCATGCATGAATAATCTCACTGTACCTGAGAGACTGGGACTTCAAAAGTGGACACGACATCCGGTCTAGATGACGGTCCTGCTTCCTCACTGTCTAAGGAAAAACAAATATGACAACATTTAGTTTCTGCTTTCCAATAATTATATCTAATCAATTACTACATAATTATATACGTCATATCTGACCTTGGTCATAACCATCTGCATCAAAAACATTGTAGTATCCTACTGCACCACTTCCCAACAACACCTTCACCCTCTCCAAAATGTTCGTATCATTGAGGGCCCTCCTCCTAAAAGAAACATCAAGTTGATGAATAAACTCAAAAATAAACAACACTAGAAAAAACAAAAAATGAAACTTACCTGTAATAAATTGTTGTTGACGTTTATACGGACGCATGACGCTTCTTTCTCGCTTCATTTGTCTTCAAATTACCCACAATGCATTGTAAAATTACTACCAACCTAGAGAATTCGTCAAAAACATCGATCAACATAATCGACGATTAGATTTGCTTGGTGAAATGCACAAACCGTAATCGCGATTCCATTTTCCGAATCGAGTTTACGGAAATCGCGATTAGTCTACATTTGGTGAAATTGGGCCTAAGAGGTATATACACGGGGCTAGTGAATACCGCTTTTCAAAGCCACTTCGCAACTCCGCACGGTGGAGTATATCTATGTGAAACCTGGTCAAAAGTATTTAATCCCATGATATTGGTGAATTGTGGCGAAAAATAATTTTTATGTTCTTATACAAATGTTATGTTCTTAATTGTTATTAAGAAAAATTATATAGAGCTTCTTATCAATTGTTTATATATATTTGATGCATAACCTCTCGAATCAAAAATACATAAATCTAAACATGACATTTGTTTATAGAGATATAAATGATTATTCACCACAATCCATCCAATTCACGGGAAAAAATACTTTTGGCCATGTTTCGCCTCGATACACTCCACCTTGCGGCGTCTCGAAGCGGTGTTGAAAAGCGGTATTCACTAGCCCCGTGTACATACCCCTCATGGATGTCTCGGGATGTTCAGCTCAAGGGCATTCTCATGCACCAACCCCTATACATGCTCATGCTCATAGAAACGGTCAATTGTCCCAATGGCATGTGACTCAGAAATTCCAACGAACGGAAGAATGAGATTTCTCAACTCACATCGAGTCTCGATGATTACGTCAGTAACTTCCTGTATGTGGCGTCGTTACGGCTAATAAGGAAAAACCCTGGTAGCTGATCAATGGTTTCCCATGGCAGCAGTTACGATCACGTTCATTTGTAGCAGAACAATCAGAGCTATTAGCGACTCAAGGATCACGACGCATCCTTTAGAAAGAAAAAGGTATTTAAAGAGTGTGATCAGTATAAATGCCCTTCTGGGAACAAAAGCATAGAAACAAAGAAAATTTGAAGAAAAAGAACAAGTTTTTTCTGTGGAAGACTTTTCTTATAACTCTTACATTATTTCATAGATTCGTCAAAATAACTTAAACACAAACGCGTATTTACTAAATGAAACCGAGAGGCTTATTCGCCCAAACTGTTAACGAAGGAAAAAATATCGTTATAATGTTGATCTTCACCAATAAATATTATATAACGGAGCGATATATTCGAGAATTGGTCACCAATAAAAGATTCTTTAAAAAGAAACCTTTATTGATGACCAATCCTCGAATACATCGTTCCGTTATAGAAAAAATATAGTACAAAAGAATCCAAATACTAGTAAAGTATTTCAATTAACTTCAGGCTCCTAGTAAAATGCTTTACAAAAGTAAATCACATCGATTCAACAATTGGCAACATTAATCTGCCCGAATATGGACGTGTTGACTTCCTGAAGCAACGGCTTGTTGCGAAATAATTGTTTGAAGTTCAATAATACATTTTTACAGATTGAAGTAGCCACGGCAGTATCGTAACNCTTCCTGAAGCAACGGCTTGTTGCGAAATAATTGTTTGAAGTTCAATAATCCATTTTTACAGATTGAAGTAGCCACGGCAGTATCGTAACGGCGTTGCAAAGTAGAAAATTAGGGTTAATTTATGTTTATTTATATACCCTTTTTTGTCTTCCAGTGCTCTTAAGCTATGAATAATGTCACCTGGGAGATGAATTATGAACTTACGAATATTCGAATTTAATTTAGAGCCCTATGATCGGAAATGATGGGATAGTCTTTTTTTCGTCCTTAAGAGTATATTAGCTTCTTCTCTTCCATTCGGTCATGCGCAGTAGCCTGTACCCTGGCCGGGGCAGGAGGGGGCCGTCCGCCCGCACCTCATCATGTACGGGGTCTCCAAATTGGGTTTAACTAAATTATTTAGACTCGTAAATTTGGGATTATCCGAAACATTTGTAAAATTGTAAACTAAATAATAGTTGAACCTTTTAGTAAATAAAATACAAATTTGAATTTTTAATAATAGATCCGAATGTTGAATATGTTATAGTAGGCATGCAAACATGTTTGTGTAAGGGGGCCTCCAAAAACTAATAATAATTAACAGAAATATATCTTCGAGGATTGGTCAACAATAAAAAAAAAGATTCTTTCTTTTACAACGTTTCGGCAATTTATTTTGCCTTTATCGGGGCCACAATTTACATTATTTATAGTACACTTTGAAACATCTTATTGACACAAATAATATATCAGTGATTACTCCCTATCTAACTATGAAAACTGTTACAAAAACATACCCCCAAAAATGGTTTGACCTACACCAGGAAGGTTGTAGAGATGTAGTGTGTTCAGAGGTTATGGCTGGAGGTTATTGATGATGGTGTGGTTCCCTAGCATACAGGTATGTGGTTTTGTATAATAAGATTTTTTGGGTATGCGTTTGTAACATTTTTCATAGTTAGACAGGGAGTAATCATCGATATATTGTTTGTGTTAATAAGATGTTTCAAAGTACTATAAATAATGTAAATTGTGTATGTTCATTGTAGCCCTGATGAAGGCAAAATAAATTGACGAAACTTTGGCGTTGTAAAAGAAAGAATATTTTTCTTTTTTTTTTAATTCTTGACCAATCCTCGAAGATATCTTTCTGTTATTTAATATATTGGTCAAGATCAACATCAATAACTAATAATAATAATTTATTTCCAACACCACATTTACAAAAGAAGATTCAGTTTAAACTTCTAGCAAGACTGACCAATATCCAGTTGTAGGTCAGTTACACAAATAAAATANCTGGGAAGACTGACCAATATCCAGTTGTAGGTCAGTTACACAAATAAAATATAATTGTATGGCAACAAAAAAATAATGAGTTCGTTTCACCAGTAAATTTCTTTGCAGTCAACATGCCGCTGTCTGTGGCGCCTGCATGGAAATTTACTTCAATCTATTAGGCTAATTTAAAAAAAAATAATTTCTTGAATAATACACCGATAAAAACTACAAGACACATTTAAATAAATTAATTTATTTAAGAATAACTAACAATAACATTTATTTGTAGTCTGAGAAAAACAAACAAACAAAATCTTACTTCTATACAACTTACGTGTATACATAGAGTACAAATATAAACGTGCTTACATTCGCTGATGCAATAATGAGATGAGAATTCAAATCAAATTAATTTATAATTAGTGTACACGATAGAACAATTTATTTTAAATGATTAAACTCAAGTGGGTATCTCGAAAAATATTCCAGTTCCGGGCCTCATGAGGTTGTTATACGTAGTTTGTAACTGCTCTTTTGACTGTAAATGTATTATTATTATTGTCTGAATTTTAAAGCAAATTATATAAAAATTAGTTTATGGTTAAAAAATTAAGATGTTTTTTAACAAAAATAATTTTTTTAATGATACCGTATTTTTTGACAATTGGCTGAATATGACAGGACAAAAAGGGTTGTGTACAAAAATTACCTTTTAAGAATAAGATATGTGTAGCTATATTTATGTCATTACAATTAACGATTCGATTACGTCGCGTAATCAGGAGGGAGGACTTTGTGTTGTGTTCTTCAGCAAGATGACGAAGGGAAAAGTGTATCATTTTGCAAGTTGGAAGCAGAAGATCCTTCAGTGGTGTCGTGTCCCGTTTATGTAATGGTTCAACCTTCAATTGAGAATCTGCCCCCCCCCCCNCCCCCCCCCCCCGCTTCTCATCCATTTGCTAACCTCCAGTGCGAAACAGTCGCTCCTGCAGGCAGCACTGACATTCTCAAGTCAATTTATGACCATTACTGTTTTCAAGGCTGTAGAAATCATCATTTAATGTAACTCAGTCAACAAAGTTTCAGCGACGCGTGTTTATCTCACTGCTACGATAGGGAGAATACCGTGATGGCTTAGCGAACGAGTTTCAGTTATCGACTTATTTCAAAGCATTTATCAGGGAATAATTACGAATTTTAATTATACCTAGGACGAGGTGAGGGGGTCGACCTCTAAGGGACATCGAAATTGGTCACAAAAAGCAATATGAATACTTAAAATTGACCTTAAATGTACTATAATTTTACAATAACAATATTAATATATAGAAATTTATCCATAGCAAATGTTGACTATCAGAAAGCATTTGATTCATTGCCTCACTCACGGTTCATTCAGATTCTCAAAATTTATAAGATCAATCAAACGATAGTCAGTTTCATGGAGGGAATAATGAAAAACTGGATGACCAAAGTACATCATGCGTCTATCACTATCTGTAACATACCAATTCGAAGGGGGATTTATCAAGATGATTCACTAAGCCCGTGATGGTTTTGCCAGGTTTTGAATCCATGGTCGAGACTTCTCAATGAAACACAATTTGGTTACAGATTAGAAACAAAGCAGAGAACATTCCAAACTACCCACTTAATGTAGATGGACGACATAAAGGTGTTTGCTAACTCTTCAGATAACTCTCCTGCACAGCCTTCTGAAAATCATACAGTTCTATAGCTCAGACATTTAAAATTTCATTTGGATTAGATAAATGTGCTACCATGCACATTAATAGAGGTAAATTCATGTCAGGAGACATTTATGAAGTATCAACCGAATCATTTCAATATTGAAGACGCAATTAAATGCAAAAATCTTATTATGGTAATAAATAGCTGGGCAGTATCCGTTCTAACTTATACATTTAGAATTGTTAATTGGTCCCACACAGATCTGGACAACATCAACAGAAAAACAATTTTTACATGGTGAGGTTGGGTTAGATGCAACATTAGATGCAAGTCTGCCTGGAGGACGTAAGGGGGACCCAGTGGGAAACTCTGGTCTCAAAGATAAATAACGTACTTTATACCAAAACAATAAAAATTGAGATTACTTTACCAAAAATGTTTAGTATTTTCCTACTAGGATAAATTATTGTTGATAGTTCGGTGTCGATAATTATTGATAAAGTATTGTTTGTATTTGTAAAATTATGGTAACAAGAATATTTAGATTTGTATGTGCGGTTAAAATTATTTCAATAATCTATCGTTCAATTTTTGATTAATTACCCTAATGCCTATTTTACGAAATACTAAGTATTGTAGGTCCACGAAATATATTTTTGAAAAACGTACTGGAATAATTTCATACGCTTATTTACTACTCAGAATGACTCAGAGCTCAACGTAAAAAGATGGAGAGATAATAGAGTTGATTAATAAGAACAAAGAATTATTAAGGTGCACACGTCCGGAAACACCTCTCGAAGAAAATAAGATGACACAAAGACAGAGTAAAAAGTTTTGTGAAGCGCTATGTGTGGGGAATTGGAAGAGTGATGTAGATATTAAAAGAACAAATTACATTAGATATTCAAATTTTGGCTCATGACCAGCGATATAGGTCTCACACCGACGTCCAGAGAATTCCCGAGACTCCGGGTAGAACATGCTCTTGAGTATATGGGGATATACTCATAAACTTACGAGTATACACTCCATGCGATGTCTGCATCGTTCTTAAGGTGGGACCAGTACTCGAAGTTGATCAAATCACTGAGGTGTTTAATTGTTTTCTTTATTTTTATCCTAATTGTTATAAAACCCTACAATATGAATAATAATGTTGAAAACACACGATTTAATTTCTATCTATCAGTTAATAATACAATATAAATAATATTTAAGAACTCGCTTGACTCGTTTGAAATGCGCAAGAGCATTAAGTAGAAACGAGGTTTCGTGATTGTTGCATCTCAAAATGAAACATCTTTCTCAGATGTCTGGTGACCAATAGATAAAAGTGAGGTTATAAATACCACTGAAAATTTACTACGAATCAAAGTAAACTTCCATCACTTTCGTGATTTAAAAGTTGATCTTGTTTTGTGCATAAGTGATTTCTCCATAAGACGCAATGTATCTCACCATTAATTATAATTGCAATTATTTCATTTTAATGACCTGTGAGGTATATTTTTCAAGTCGAAACCACAATAAGTACATGTTACTCCGTTCATTTATGCCGATAGAGGATTCAATTCTGCCTACGCTAGCACTACCTTCATGGGAAGATCTTTGAACTTGTTATTGAACCTTGAACATTCTCCTAATGAAGCGCTTTACACACCTCTTTCTCTCTTCCGTTCTTACTCTGCTTCGTGTCATTATATCTCCGTCTGGTCATGATTCTGGACATTGGTTTAATGTTTATGTGTATTTTGTGTCCCTTCAATGTGCCCTATCATCCCGCCAATCTTTTAAGTTGAGTTCTGGGACATTCTATACAGACTTTCTGATTGAGGGAGGGGTGGGGTGATTAGATATTTATAAAGACTTGAAACAGAAGTTGGAGATATTTCGTGAAATGATAAATATCTATATTTCGCATTGATGTGATTCGAAGTTGAGATGAGTTGTATTTCTTGTTCTGGAATATGGAGTTTTGTTCGCTCGAATTAAATTTGATGTTCAAACTGCACATGTCTCAGTATTCTAATATGTACACGAAAGATAAATGATTAGTGTTTTACAATGAAATAAAGACGCATTTTAGGAAGCGTAATGATATATGCAGCCAAATGTTGTCGAATACAGATTTGATACTGCTCAGGAATAACATTCACAATTCTAACGATTACTGTACTTAAAAAAATGCTGCGTTTAGATTACAATACAAGAAAAAACAATTATAGCAGCGCTGTCCAACTCATCTCATCCCGAGGGCAATTTTCTATACGGGATGGCAAAATGTTGCTTGATGAATAAAGCTAACGGCTCATATTTATTTATTTGTTACGAGATATTTTGTTTCTCATTTACAAAATTTATATAAATAAATAGTATATTTATTTATTGTTAATATTTATTATTATACTAAAAAATGGCGAACACAATTTTCTATTTATATTCCTCTCACTGGACACGCCATGCCAAATATTAATTCTGACAGCATAGATTTATTGCACTAAGTTATACCTCCCAACACTTGATATAAAATGAACTAGAACTCGCGGACCATAAGTTTCGCGTGCGCTGTTTCATAGTATTGTTTACCTTGGAACACAATGAACGCGCGTTACAATTGCACATTAAATTACACAAAGAACGGAAAATTTATTTCCGTGACAATTAAGGAAGAAATTAAAATTTTATCTCTCTGACTGCAATAATAATTGGACAAATTATTACATTTGCAATACAAACAGAAAACCATTTAGGAAAACCGTATTGTTGTATGATGAGATAATGAGACAAGTCAATATGCAGGGCATTAGAATTAGTTTTATAACGAGAGCTGTAACTTTTTTGTTTCAAAGAAAGGACTTTCGATTACTTTTTATTTCCAGACATTTATGATGGAAGAGAATGTATAGGATATAAAATATCGAAAGGCGGCGAGTTACCTCCCTCTCTGTCGTCGTTTGCTCGTTCGGAGACGTCTTGACCCAAGGAAGCTCCCAGACGCATCACCTTCCACCCGCACTTACGCCTTGATTCACCTACCGAGTCATTCTTATTGTAAACTAAAAGACAAAAAATTTGTTTAATTGTGGATTCTATACAAAATTTTAAGAAAAATGATACTAAACAACAATTTTCAAGTATTATACATTGATGTTGACTTGAGAAGAGTAGTTATCTCCTTACAAAATAATAGGACAGTGATCGCTTGAAGATGGTCGTTTGGTATCATTTCTCTTAAAATTTTGTTCAGAATCTAAAACAAAACTTTTTCTTCAACGGTCAAAAATACTTTAGAATAAGAATTATCTAGTAGGAATCATTCCGACGGCCAAAAGTAATGGTATTCGAGTGAGTGAAATGTCATGTATCAGGGAGCATCTCTGGGTCCCGGAACGAAGTGGCCAGCCGCCTTCCTATATTTTGCAACCTATAATTATACTTCAAAAGCGATTATTCTACTATTATGGGTAAGAGTTGTCAAATAAATCTTGCAATCAAGTGACGGAGCTTCTATGGAATAAGAAAGTATAGTTTTCGCCAGAAATAGAAATACTGCCTGACAGGTAGTCCGACCAAAGGTCTTTCCTTTCTCAAAGCTGATCCTGATGCTACATGTAACCTATCTCTTCAAATTCAGAGAAATCCTATTTGATTGTTAATGCTAGGGGAAGAAATGATAAGATCTGACAGTTATAAAATTGCAAAGACTTTATAGATGAAATAAAATTAATAAACGATGCAATGAAAGAATGTGAGGGAAACACAGACGGCAGGATTGACATAGAAATTAGAAGACAGGACAAGGATAATTAAAATGTAATCTTTAAAAAAGAATTAAGTTGTGTAATATCGATTGACGTAGATGCAATAGTAAATAAATAAAAGAAGGAAAAAAATTGATAGTTCATATTGCGATAAAATTAACTACTTACTTCACGTTATTTAGTGACAGCTCATTTTTGTCTCACGCGGACGGATAAACGGAAAATTTGAAACACAGTTGTACAACGTTCCGTTACCGAGATAGTACCTCACCGAAATGTACGAGCCCCCATGTTATAATTAAGATATAAATTATAAACTTTAATGAGTTGGTATCTCAATCACGAGTTGTAGAAGCGGTAATTAAATTTGTTTTATTCGTTTATTTTATACGAGAAAAATGAGTCGTCGTATTGAAATGTTAGAATAGTACTTAAATTAATCGTAATTTGTACAAGAGCTGTTTCAGTTTTGAAGTATGTTCCAGATGTACATCCAGATTAGCGTTGAACAACAGATTAGGACAGATCGACTACTGGAGAGGCAAATTTGTGTCTTGACACACTTTATCGAATAGCAATTTGTTGATTCTACTTTCCCATACCGTCCGTACCATAGTCTACCATTGATTTCCTTTATACACCGGAAACAAGTTTGGAGTATTTGATCGGATTCCAGAGAACTGGAAAAGCAGAGTTTAGGGGTTGCATCCATTCTTAGATAGTTGTCTACATATGTAGACCGGTTTTGTTCGATTTATCTCTTTACAGATTTTTGCGCAAAAATTCGTAACACCATTTGGCAAACTTCTTTAGTCTGAGGAAACATACATTCAATATTTGCAGTTTTGAATAATACATTGAGTGATGTTTTATAAAGTTGATACCAAAATAAATTGAAATATTTTTAGGGAAATATCCTCAAAAGTTTCGTAATTATTAACTGTATCTCACTGTTTAAACTATTTAATTTCGAGAGAAATAAGTAAATAAATAGGAATACTTCTAAGTAAAATGAGAAACATCGAAAATACTTAAATACGTTTGGGAGATACCGAATCAAATGTCATTCCTAGAAAGTTTTTTCAAAATTATATTTAATGTGCTGAAATGGAGGTTAAATCGTAGTAGATTTTGCTCAATTAGTCTTTCACGTACAGTACAGTTGCCAAATCTGCGCTCGCAGACCAGCTAACACAACATTTCCGTATTTTTACTCTTATCAGTCGGCCAGTGCACGATGAAATGTGCTAAGTTCGTCTTCCGTATAGATCACTTCAATAAATAAATAAACTTTATTATCAAAAAAGCAAAAGTTGCAAACTGCATATGACCACGTGGGGGATAATAAAGTAAGTTACTCTCCGGAAACAAGCAAGGGACCATCCCATCAATTACGATCAAGACCCACCTTCAACAAAAATGCAAATTTGTTTTTACACTAATTTGTTTCTAGTCGTGTCCCCGTCTACAAACATTCCACGCCATTACCTCTTTGTTCTTCTGTTGTCTCTATTAACTTGTCGTTCCGTTTTTGATTTCTTTTATTCCTTCTATATATTCTTTAAAAATTTCGAATCGTCGTTTTGTATTAATCATTTCCGGTCCGAGCGAACTCACCACTGTTTCTGTTTTCGTTTTTCCAAGATGGCTTTTGCTCTTTCTTCCCCAAAGTAGATGCATCCATAAAACACATGTTCGCGTGATTCCGAATTTTGCGCGCAATCACACAACCGTCATCTAATAGATTGATCCTTTCCAAATATCTCTTGAAGTCTCCATGGTTTGTTAAATATTCTGCGATACCTGCACCATTTCCTTTGTCTCTCTGCATACTCCACCTTTGGTATTAGTTGGTACACATTTCTGCCTTTAGATGTTCTAGAATATCTATTATTTTTATTTCGAATTTATTAGATTATCTATTATTTTTATAGCGAGTTAATATTTTTTTTAGAAAAGCACCCCCGTATTCGAGACTGCGCAGATCGAACCGCTGCTCTGTATACATCGAGGACTGTTTTCGGATCCATCCAGCGAACCAGAGAAGTGATGACGCTTCAAGCTTCAAGGTACGTGTCTGTCGTCCGTGCAACCTCACTCACCGGTCGCTCGCTCGCTCGCTAGCGTGCTCTGTGTTGGTAATGGGGGCGGCGGCGCGGCGCGGCGCGGCGCCCGGTCGACGCGACCTTGGGCAGATATATACTGCAAGGTCGCGCGAAGGCGGTGGCGGCGACCGCTAGACCTAAAGGTCAACCCGAGCTCTCTGCCACGGCACGACGACGTTGGTGAGGTGGGATCGAAGGGGTGTGGACTGCGAAATCTGTGGCGGCCGAGGTCACGAGCTACGAATAGCGGGAGAGGTATGGCACAGAAGGGCACGGAGGCACGAGCAAGGAAGGAAGGAAGGAAGAAAGATAGAGAAGGTGAGAAAGGGAAGTGTTCCGGGAAGAATGCATGAATGCAAATCACAGGAAGGGAAATGTATTCCAGGAAGTACAGAGGAAGAAGGGAAGCGACAATGAGATACGGAATCTTGAACTTGGACCTATTCTTAGTGGGAGAAAGTGAGCGACAAAAATACATTGCACGAGCCGGAGAAACATGTCAATGGTCGAGGCAGGTGTGGAATCACTGCTAACAAAATTATTTACGAAAAAATCAGTTAAATCTGCGTATGACCTCGTGAAGGACAATACTCTAATTGTCTCGGGGATATTTATACAATCAAGGAACCGTCTCATCAATTCCGATGAAAGAATGGAGAGGTAAACCCGATCGACTCCATACACTTTCTGAAGTGAAATAAAAACGTCCATTAAGATGGCAGGCGACATCTGGCAGAATACATTTGTAACAAATACAATAATTAGTGCTAATTATAAAGAGAGCGGCAAATTCGGGAATAGAGCAGTTATTTAGCATCAAATTAGCTCTAAGTATTGTATATGTTAAACATGTATTCTGCCAGATGTCGCCTGCCATCTTAATGGACGTGAAATAAAATAAGTTACGCGATAGGACCAGACCTCTTGAATCGGTTCTATGCGAAGGAAGATTAGAATCGTGGAAAGAGTGTGTCAGAAAAAAAATCACGTTTATGCATTCCTGATCGGAATCCTCTTCACCTGTATCTTCTACGGAGCGTGGATGTCAGAGTTGATCTCCCCACTGCGACGTTTTCATCGAGGACCCGATAGATCCTCATCTAGATCCTCTAAATAACAACGTATATTGTGTGAGCCGATCAACACTGGAATTTCCAAATCTGTAATGGAGAAGTTGATGCTACTTTGTAACGCAAAAAAGGAATTGATAGTTACTGAGAAAATTGTGACTTTGTAAATCCCAATGACTCTCAAGTTAGCTGACCAACAACGGAAACGAAACGAAACTAATGATGAAATGCAGTGATATGGTTTGCGGAAGAAGAAAAATGTAACTACTGGTCACCCAAATATTCAATTACTAAACGTTATGCATACGCATCGATTGCATGAAAACTAATTGATGAATTGATTAAGGAAATTAAAAGTTGATGACTTTGTGGAAGGTTATGACTTACAAAAAATTGAAGGAAAGTTTAATTATTGTTACTAGGTTAAATAACGTGTCAACTAATGTTTATAGGTTCATTTTTAATTACAATCTTTTGATTGACACAGATTGTAATGATTATCCCTGAGATTTATAGCCAACAGACACAGAATGCAAGGTTAGTGCCAAGAGTATGAATGTTGATACGTCTATTATGTGATTATACAGATAGGGGAAAGGATAGTCATTTGAAATTTATGGTTTAGGAATGAACAAACAAAGATCGATAAAGCAAAAAAAAAAAAAAATTACGAGTGCATGTAAATCATGGTTTCTTTTTTAACTTCTCAGTCCATTCAAATGATTTTTGGAAAATTTGAAAGCTGTGAAGTACCTGTTGTTTTGTTTCTTGTAATTTTCTTGTGTTAATATCCACTATAATACTTTCTCTGCTACTTTAAATATATTTTTCATTTAAAAATATTTTTGTTACTGGTATATTTTTTGACTATGTGTTTCTGGAATTGTTGCCACAAAAAAGGGTTTACAGCTAAACGGGATGATCCACAGTTTTTCATTTTGATGTAATGTCATAATAAAAGAATTTGATTTAGACTTATTTTTTGTACATCAAACAACAATTTTTTATGTTGTTTAGCCGTGGAGAACGAAAGTAACGAGAGACATTATGTTTCATTCAAAATTTACTACCTCACTTGTGCACCATATAATTTAATTTTATAAAATATTGAATGGAATATTGTGAGATTACAAGGTAGGAATAAAGAAAAAGAATATTTTGCAATCACGAATGTATTTATTTCGAACCACCACTTCAACCTCGAATGATGTCTTGGATATATGGCTCACGCACCGGGACTATTTCGAAACAAGTCACAATAAGACCTAAAAAGAAGCAAGAATCCAATAATGGCTTCATAAGTAATGAATGGCACTCGCTGCCCCTTGGTCACGCGCCAGGAACTGTCAACAGGTAGAACACGTTCACCAAGGAAGAGCTCAAGGTGAAGGGAATAATTGAATAGGGCATTCTCGAAAATACGACGAAGCGAAGAAGAAAATGGCGAAAAGGAAGAAAAAGAATGGGAGGAGGGAGAAGAAAAGGAGGAGAAAGGAGGAGAGGAGAAGGAGGAAGAAGAAGAGACAGAGGAAGAGGAAGTAGAAAAAGAGAAAGAAGAAGTTGAAGAAGAGGAAGAAGTGGAAGTAAAAGAAGAAGTAGTAGATGAAGAAGAGGACGAGGAAGTTGTGGGAGGAAAACATCTCAACACTTCTGTGATCTGCATCCCAGTACAGAGCATTGGTCTCGAGAAGGGATACTGAAGAGGACCTGGCAGGATTCTCCCACTAAAGTACAACATCCTTACAAAAAGTTTAAGGACTCCAACCGAAATAGCAAAAGGTGGAATAATATTTGTTACTGTTAACATTAATTTGAATTCAAAATATAAACTTCATTATTATTTTATTGCCAAATAGAAATCTTGGGATTCCATCAGGTAAATGTCAAGAACTGCATACTTAAAATAATGAGTGCTACATGAAATCATGAATACTCGTTTTTTAAATTCCGACTTAACATTAAGGTATTGAACATTATCCTATTGAGTAGACCAATAGCGTACCTAAGGGGGGGGTAGGGGAGTCGTGGGGGGCGGTCCTCCCCGGGCCTCGCCCTGAGAGGGGCCACCAAACGGTTCACCAAAATAAGACGAACTCCTAAATTTGAATTTAAATAATCTCTTAAACTTTTTTGTAACAATGCAGTAAATAATTAGCGTGACTTATTAAATACACTTCAAATATTGAGCATGTTATATACTCATTTTCAATTTTAAAAATAGATCTAAGATTTTGATGTGTTTCATCGTGGGGGAGACTCAAAAAAAAAAAAATCGCCGCCCTGGACCTCATTAGTGTAGTTACGCTACTGGAAGAGACACCTCTTGAATTTAGGAGAATTTTTGTTACAACATCGTAATTGAGGAGCTACTGAATTAAAGCACGAGTAAGTCTAAATATTAGAATCGATCCATTTCCTCGGTCCGATTTAAAATGAGCATTATTTATCAGTTCCACAGCATTACGCGTTTCGAAAATGTTTCCAAGTCTTTTTCTGCATTTGAAATGTGTCTGGTGCTCATGCACTTGACAAGGAAAAATCTTTTTCTGTTGCCCAATAGTCATTTCCAAATATTCAACTCCGTGTGCATATGCAGTATTGGCAGTCGAACCAATTTATCATCCATATGAGAATTAACAGCTAATTCGTGCATGTTTCTTTGCCTGGGCTATATAACGACATCCGAGGGTGGGGGAGGGGGTGTCAATCAAATTGGAAGAACCAACATGGCAGAACAACAACAAAAATCGTTAAAAATTTGTGACAATTAGATTGTTACTTTATTACCACCAGCATGATTTTGTACAGCGCGTTTGTATATAAAGTATTAAACGTATCATTTAGGACTTGTGGTAACCACTCTTTTACCATCCACAACCATGATGGCACGGTTCAATTTACCAAAGGGTGAACAGGCTGTAGATTGGGGCTATCTTACCTGACAGAATCATTTTTTATATCACAAAATTCTATTTCTTCATTTCGTGTTCAATACGAAGCATAGTAAGTTGATAAACGTATCAAAAAAATTAATCTTGCATATTACTTTGTTATCATAAGAAACTAATTTTAATTCCTATATAAAACTTGTAAATTGCTGTAGGGCAACAAATCCTCTGTTAACTTCTCTTCCCCTCTAGACGGCCCCGTTCTTGTTGGAGTCATTTGGTCATCAAGGGGATATTTTTAGTTTCAGAACCGATAAATTGCTGATACTAAAGCTACTCATAACACATTTGTCCGAACATTTTCTTGGATCTCTAGTGACACAGGAGGTGAATAATTCTGGATTATATGTTTATGACAAAACACTTTCATTGCACGCTGGAACACTCTATTTACATCGCACTTGTCTAATATTTCGCTTTAAAAAAATCGGAAGTCAACATTGTTTTTAACGTAATAATTACATCGCTTTTAGATATTCAAATCTTAGCTTTGCCTCTTTATCAAAGTTACGAGGTACTTGCAAGGTAATGTTCTTGCTCTGTAATCGTATTGGGCGAAGCACCGAATCTGAAACACAATTTCCCTGATAATATTAATAGAATCCAGCGATATTTAATAACAATCTCGCTATGGTTGTAGGTGGTAAAAGAGTGGTTACCACAAGTCCCAAACGATACGTTTAATACTTTAAACACAAACGCGCTGTACAAAATCATGCTGGTGGTAATAAAGTAACAATCAAATTGTCACAAAGTTTTAACGATTTTTGTTGTTGTTCTGCCATGTTGGTTCTTCCAATTTGATTGACACCCCCTCCCCCACCCTCGGATATCATCGATCACGAAATTCTCCTTTCCAAATTGCATTCTTTAGGCATTCGTGGACTTCCACATCAATGGCTAACTTCTTATTTAAAAGATAGATATCAACAGGTAGAAATATCCTAT
>NNCF01131685.1:60702-89790 GCA_002313205.1 Laupala kohalensis | reverse complement strand
ATACTTTGTAAAAGTGTTATTAGGTAAATAATTGTTATTAGTTATAATTGTTATTAATAATACCAGATTAATAAAATTATAATAGCGTGTAAATAAAACTAATAATACCATGCTAATAACTTTAATGAATTATTGGTATTAAAAACAATTGTTAATTATTTATTTGATGCATTTCATTTAAAGTAATATTTATAAAATTTGTGTTGTAAAACCATAATTTTTAAACAAAATGGTCCCCGGTTAGTCCCTCCCCCTTTGATAACGGTCTAGATCCGCCATTGCATATGAGGCACCCGATTCTATGAATTCCGATCTCAAGGAAGGTCGGATTTCTGCGCAATTGAGGAGACCTCTGGTGACGACCTCGAGAGTCTCTGCGCAATTGAGTAAAACCCTTCCACGTGACCCAGGGGATTCTGCACAATGGATACCCTAGATGGTTACCTAAATAGATGTCCCTACGGGGTTGCCTATTCCGGGCCTCATTCTTTAAGGGTCAACATTGGTCCCCAAAATAATAGAAACACCTAAATTTAAAAATAAATATTCTGAAACGTATTTTTATATAAGTAAAATAAATAAAAAAAGAGCATGTTATAAAATAATTTTTTGAAGTTACACAGCAGCATTGGATATGTTCTTGTAAGCAAGGGTGGATCCACGATTTAATTTTGGGTTGGGTCCGTGAAGAAAAATACCAGGCTGTGCAGATCCCTCCACCGGAATTGTTTTTTTAAATTAACTACTTGAAACTCCAATTTAAGACAATCCTATACATAAACGCATCACTTTAAATTGTACTTTTCATAAATTCGTAATTTTTAGCCAAATTTTTACTTAGAGCGTTCCTGCTAACATACATATTCACTGCTTCAGACTTACTCAATATAATTTCAACGGTAGTTCATATGAAATCGAAAACGTTTCGGCGTTCCATCTAAAACTATAACACGCATGAAGTTATAATAATTTAATGGAATTAAAAGTGAGGATGAAAGTTAATATGGAAATCGTTTCAAAAATAAGGTAGAATAAAAAAATAAAATTTTGGGGGAGGAGGCGCGTGCTGCTTGTACCCCCTTCCCCCTTGGATCCGACGCTGCTTGTAGGAATGGAAATTTACGTTTGTACATGTAAATGGAGGGGGTTTGTAAATGAAGGGGGAGGGAGGGTATCTCCAAAAAGACATACGACCCGGACCTCATCAGATTTAGAAATTCACTGTTGAAAAAGTTTAGTTTCGTAGCATTGTTTTTGTGGCAATTAGTAGTATAACTAAAAAATACAAAAAATGAATATAAAGAAATCTTCAAGTAAGCTGACATATGAACGAAAATAATTTTATGAGGAGAGGAATTTTATATACCTCAAGTTAAACGAATGATAGGTAGTAATTTCACAATCCAAGGACTTCACTCGATAGAACGTTCCGGAAGTGTGACAAGTCGCATGACGCCTCCCTTGCATTCACGTTGACTCCTGTGGAGAGTATGTCACCTGACGAGATCCTTGAGTGAGGTCACTCTCTGGAATAGGATTATCAAACGAAGAAAGGAAATATGTTTCATAACAGCTTTCATTAACAAATGTACAAAAACAACATTTGTCTTTTCATAAGACTACACCGATGTATCCACGCGTATTTTGACGCGCTGAATCCAATGTCACCGCCAGAATAGCTCAATCACTCTCTTTTTAAAAAAATCGCGAAAAAGGCAGAAAATACAGATTTAAAAACTGAGGAGAGGTGGAGATGGAGTTTCTGAATTCGGACAGCGTGTCAAAAAGCATGAGGGTTTATAAGTCTCGTCTTTGGAGCAGACCAATTTTGTTTGTGAACGTTTTTTATTGACCCATTCTAAACCGAAAATAAGAGAGTATTGAGACGTCATATGGCGACATACTGTGCTCTGACATTTTAATTACACGTTAAAATAGACTTTCATCTTTTTAAAGATCATTCTTTTACTGACAATTCTATTGTATCATATATTATTATTGTATTTTTATAATAACGGTAATCATTAAAATATTTTTATATGATTACAACTGTAAGAAATATTCAATTATTAAGAACCCATAATATTAATTTAGGATTAAAGAAAAGAATTAACAGAGTAGACCTTCATTCAATTGAAGAAAACGTAAAACTATTGAGAGATCCCTGATCCATTGGTTCCTTAAAGCTTGGGCCGTGTACGAAACATCCCATCAAATTTATTAAAAAGTAATCCGTCCCGTAGCATCATGTAAAAGCTAATTTCCTGGTGATTCTTTCCATGTGATTACTTCTACGAAGCAATGTAAAAATCCTGACCTTGATAGACATAGAAAGACGAGAAATGTTGGAGAATTGGGTCACGACAGAAAAATCAGTTTATCATTAGTAAATATTGTTTCATGTTACTACCATTACGTAAAGATAAAGACGGGAGAAGTCGCGAATATAAACCTTGCGAAATTTCTTTTATCAGCAGTGCTTCCCCTAATACAAATACGTGGGACCGGGAAGAAGCCAACGCAAGGAGTCAGTATCTTTTGCGATTACTCTGCACACGCCCTCACAGCACCCACCTCGAAGCCCCTATCCTCCTCCTCCTCCTCCTCCTCCCCCCCTTCCAATAGTCCCGTCCTCCTAAACTGCACACTCAGTCGTTGCCAAGGTCGCCAGTGTGACGCGCCTCTGCGCCGGCATTTGTCACGTCGGGCGCCGCATGAGCACCGCTAGCGAGTAATTGCAGATGCGTCCACCCGCGGCGCTAGTGGGTCATTCTTCGGGTGTTGACCAGCGCGAGACGAGAATTGAAAACTATGAAGTAAAAAAAAACAAAACAAAACAAAGAGTAATCAGGGGAGGATTTGATTTTGGGAGGGGTCACAAAGAAAAATGCCGGTAATTAAAAAAACTTTTTGACACTGCCATTTAAAACATTCCTAAAAATAAATACATTAACTTAAATTGCAGTTTTCATAAATAACCCTTCAAAATTATGTTTTGATGATTAGTGTTTTAGCCTAATTTTTACTTCCTGTCTTCGAGCCAAGGGTCGAAATGTAATCAATATTTTTTCCGATCAGTAATAAATCGTAAAATGTTATAATTACACATTTTATTATGACACAACTAAACATTTCCATTATTAATTTATTGTATTAATAAAATATTCATTATTCCAAAAACAAACTATTTAGTTCCTCATATGATTTATACTTTTTCCACAATTTTTCTATATTGTAAATTTGTCTTGTTTTATGTTGTAAATTTTTTGTTAAATAAGGTGTTCGGAATCTCGCTGGAGTGCGAGTATGCCGGAAAAAGTGAAATATCGCAACCCTGTGTTCATATTCTCATGTGGAATGGAAATATATAAAAGCAAAGTTATGTTTGATCTATGTAGTCCTCTCTTTTACACAGATTTTATAAATTTTTCTATAATAATAATAATAATAATAATAATAATAAACTATCTTTTATTATTACTATTTGTATCTGTTTTTTGTTTGTTGGGAGGGGGGACGTGTCACCTGTGCCCTCCTTGGATCCGCTACTGGCGTACGTTGAGGAATGTTGCTTAAATATTTACCGTTACTAAGCGAAAGTTTTGCACACATAGTTGAAGAAAAAAATACGAACAGAATTTAAATGTTCCAAATTGCCAAAAAACTTTTTGTCACGATTCGGTCTTTCCGAACAAAATTCTGATTTACTTCAGTTAAATACTTCAACTTTTACGTAAGTGATGATCTGCAATTGCAGAATCCACACAAACAGAAAATGTAGGGTTAGTGTTTGTTTACACATATTTCATCATCCAATGTTTTCTCGCGACATTTAGGGCTACCTGAGAGACCGTGTAATAGCTCACGACAATTCTATATTTATTTCTATATTAAAGCAAATTACAAAATAAATAGTATGTCCATAGTTCAAAAGTAAGATTACACAAAGAACTAAGTCCAGTAAGTAATATTTGTAATGGTACCGAAATTTTAGCAATTGATTAAGTACGACTCTGTGAGAATAGGTTTGGATGTGAGAGAAAAGGATTTCTCCAAACCTTCGGTTGTGACACCGCAACTTTAAGATGAGGCATTCCAAAATTATAGTATCCGAACTGAAGTATGGAATGTCATATCCATAAGTTTGGAGAAATACTCTCCTTTCTCTACATTGGGACCTCGCATTCAAACGTAGGATTCTCACGTCGAAAGTGTTTTCTCAGTGCACGGAAGTCTTTACAAACAGTTACCTTTTGGAAATACGAAGTAACGAAGTGACATAATGCAAACTATATTTCACTTTCAACATTCTCCGTTATGGCTTCAAGGTACACAATTTAAAGAGAGAAAAAACAAAAACAAAATCTCAGAGCCTTTTTATTTAGTGTTTATGTCTACTGGAGAATTAAAAGTATTCTTGTTTCAGTATATCGATACGGTAGGTTTTGATTCAGTGTGTCGTGGTTCGGTTGATAGAGTTACCACAAATTATCCAATTAAAACAAACAAAGCACCATTTCCACAAGATGAAATCAACACAATGAGGAAATGAAGTGTTAACTACTATAATTTCTCCTCATACATCTGGAAGACGTTGTTTGTTATTTAATGTTGACTTCAACCTAACACTCGTGAAAATGAGATTCGCTTTCTTTTGTGAACACAAAATTGCAAGGGACATTCTACCTTGAAGAAAAGTTTCGTTGCTATTAATTGAAACCAGAAATTACTTAGTTAGAACCCGAAACAAGTATTTTAATTTGAGATGAAGTATTTTATTTTGGTTTAACAATTTCAATAAAAATCCGACTCCCATATGCTTTGGCAATACTTGAACTCTATCACCATGTAGTCACATCTAAACGCAATAAAACGTAATATTTATATAAGAAAATAATGACGTTAAAAGTTAGGTATTGAATCAACATCAAAATATTTTGCATGGAATTGACAAAATAACTATTCAGTTATATTTCACATTTTATTACAATTCCACGTCTTTGTTAACCCTCTTATTAAAAAGGGTCGTAACGTCTTTATTTCATACGGTTTTGTCTCTTATATTACGGCATTACTAGGATCCGTCTTTTTCCATTTTGTTCTCTACACCCTCAATTTTGTCCCATTAAACAAAACAAGATATCTCCTCTTGTACGCAGTATCTTGTAACAGTTATTTCCTTCGTTAGTTTTTATTAATTTCCTTTAATCAACACCTATTTCCCCTTCCAACTCTGGAAATGACTCTCGTATATGTGAACGATCCGAGAGAACTTTCTCTCTTCCTGTGTCTCCAGTCAACTGTGAGTGAGCATAGAGAGAAGAAGCGAACAGCGAACAGCGAGCGGCATGGCGCAGCGCAGCGTCGCAGCCGCTATCGCGGTGACCTTGGCCTTGAAAGGTTTCCGCATACTCTGCCACGCAGCGGTCACCGCCTCCGTCGTCGTCGCCGTCCCCCCACCTCGTATCCCCCTTGCCCCTCCCCCCCCTCCCCACACCGCGCGCACCCAACAAACCGCAGCGCATGCGCTTGCCACGTCTTTGCACTCGACTTGAAGGTTGAACTGCAACCGCCGCTGTCGCCGCGGGTCGCGCGTAGGTTGTTTTGCGTCGTGAATGAGATGAGTCTCAGGAATTGCTGATTGCTTGCGCTTGTGCAACATGCTTTTATTTCCTCCTAAATTGTTTCAACTTTGAAGATCTCAAACCAAAAAGAGTTATTTATCTCGCTACACAACATGTTTCTTTACAAGTATTTTTCTTTTTGAAAGCTTAGGCGGCGTTTTCTGGGACCTCGCGCTTAGATAAACTTTTTTACTGGGGGCAACATTGGGTCATTACAGCCCTAAATATCAAATTGGTAGATAAAATTTATTAAAAAAAGTACTGTTGTTATGATTATCATTCGAGTAAACATGATCGTAAATTATATTTTACTTTTATTACAGTTATTGATGTAGGATAATAAATAGTTTATATCTAACGATAAAATACTTTTTTATAATCCAAAATTAAGTGTGAGGATGGGGACGAACATGTAAGTATGTCAGTAATGAACTATAAGTACCACGCTAGAGATTTAGATATGTTGTGGCATTCATAACCCATTTTCAGACAAATGTGCTCTAATGTCATTGTTAGGCTGAAGAGGCCTTATAATAAAACATTTCCTACCATTTTTGGTATTTTTAATTCCTTTAATTTGTTTTTTCAAACTCTGACATATCAGTGATAAAAGAAACTTTGTGTAGTATCTATTCTCAACACGACCGTAAACTTTTTGCTTCAATCCGGTGAGTAATTAGTTCATAGAATGTGTTTGAAAAAGTCCCCGGGTTAAGATGTGCCGTGCTGCAAGCTCACCTATACCGACAAGGAAAACAACATTGAGTATTATTATGATATTGTATGTATATTTACAAACAAAAAGCTGTATTGGAGGTCAAATTAGACGCTAAACGTAGATACCGTGGCCGCGAGGTATGGAAGAGAAGGGTACTTAAGTCAGTGCGATACAAATAATTCTTCAAAATTCAGAATACTGCTCTATACAAGTAATTACATTGTTCATATGGAACTTATGTTATTATGTAACCCGGACGGACCATTTCTATTGGTCTACGTGTGCCAGCTTTCGCGGTTCTAAAAAGAAAGATAATCTTTTTGCCGTAACTAATGTTGCTGGCTATATCATACTCAAGTGATTTGGTCCACCCTTGCTTCACTATAGTATATATATTGGAATCGTAACGGCCGTTTTATACATGCGATACGAATCATAAGGAGCAAGAAATCGCACGTATTATAAATGAACAAACTCAATTTGGTAATTTTATGAACAAAAAAAGAATTAAAATTAACCGTCATCAATAATTTATGCTTGTGGGACACCTTTGAGCCGACAACGATTCCAGTGACGACTTTTCAATTTATATACACTTAAAATGTACTGTAGTATTTGTAAATGGGAAATGTAGCGTTCTGTTGAAGCTTATCTACATGGAGCGATAGGAGGTAGGAGGGTAGAATGGTATAAGTATAGGTGGTTCGCTTAGCTGGGTTTACCAACAACTTGGCGCACGTGGAGGGGTTAGTAGAAGTAGTTAGAGTTATTGATACTCGGAAGAGCTGGATGAAGGAAGGAGGATTCGGTTTTCAATATTCACAACTCTATGAACTGGGACATTAATGCAAAGCTACAAAGCAGTGTTTTCTGACCGATATACACCTAGTTGTCCAGGACAAACCACGTCTCAGTAGACAGAAATACTGGATCTTGAGGTGAGGTCATTAAAGAACCATATTTCACCCAGCCAATGTTTCGACCACTTATTTATCTTCTTCAGGGTTAGAAATAGTCACAAGAAATAATATATGGTGCTGATAAAATTAAAAAAATACTGTTTTTTCTGAATAATACATAATCGTAACAAGTCTTAATACTGGTCACCCGACACCTATAACATTCATTATCCGCATGTAAGAATGATAAATTGAAAGGCGTTTCTATGTTGCGCATGGTTTTATTGGTATAAAACTCTTTCGGCTGCATAGTAGCCATCGTCAGTAACGTACACTGAAAAATATATATGTACATAAAATGACAATAATAAAAATAGATACATAATATGAAAGTATACAAAAATTGAGTAAGACAGTATCGAAAGAAGTGTAATTTTGGTTGTTGTTGAAATAAAGTAAGGAAAGAACAATGAAAAATTAACAAAAGAAAACAAATAAAGTGAGCAAACCGACAAAATTACATACCTGAGTATTGAGGAATATTTTTGGCGAGTGCGCAGTGGAGGGCGGGGGGAAAGGGGCTGTCGGAGTTTTCCAGGAACTGGCGTCAGAAGACACAAAGAATTTCCGAGGGTTTTAACTGTTGGGAGTGGGGTGCAGTGTCCTGGAGAGTTGGGGGTGAGAGGGAAGGAATTTGAAGGCTAGTTTCATGAGAGGGGAATGAAATTAAGGGATTTGTTCATTTAATAGGGAAATGTCGTTGTTTTTTAGAATACTATGGATATGTAAAATTTCTAATTTGATCCGGGGCCAAAATGTATTTTCTACTTCTAAAATATAAAAATCCTCGCCAAAAATTTGCGCACTCGCCAGAAATATTTCTCAATACTCCAGCTTTAGATACATTTTTGCCATTCGTATAGAATGAGTACAATTCAATTGTTTCAATCTAAGTCAAATAAAAAACGGTAATAAATAATGCTGTCATTGTCACATATATCTAATACTATCTGGCTCACTGTCAATAGATCTGGTCACTGATAGTGATAATCACTGCCGATGATTGCTGCAAACACATACTGCATGTTTTATATGGAATCACTCAACATTTTTTTTTCACCTGGAAGAATTGTGGTAGAGGTAGTTGGAACGATGTTCCATGATAACGCAGACACACACAACAAATTAGTACCTATATTTTGATATGCTGAATCCGAATCCGGGGCCACAATAGTTCCCTCACCCTCCATTTTTCTTCACATTTGTATTTTTTGTATTTAAGGGCGGTTTTTCGTGATCAATAACTGGGAGTGGTGGATTCATATTCGGATTTAGTGTGTCAAGACTCATAAGGATACTTAAATCTAGTCTAGTCTAAATTGTAAATTTTTGTGTACTTGTGTTTTCATTTCACCTTTAGTGTTCAATTTCAAGACTAAATGAACACAATTATTGTTCCTTATAAATATACGAAGGAAAACTGTCAGGGTATAATATGTACATGAGGTATAGTCAAATTTGACTCTATTAAAGAGGGAAGAGAGTAGGGGAAGGGTTGGTAACGTACAGTTTGTGCGGAGAGGATGGGGGCGGAAAAAATGTTCATCCTGAACCCTTAAGTTGAACTCTGGGTGGAACGAAGCCCCTCCTGTGTTTATTGTGCTGGCGCCAATTTAAGAGTCGACGTATCTACAAATAACAATGGCCCCTAGCATATGCTTACTTGCAACAGTCACCGCAGGTTCAATTTTCGACGGGGCCAGAATTTGTAGCTTTTCACGTTAATATCCCACTTGATATATAGCTGTGACAATTTAAAAGCAAACCCTCCTCCTTCTAACCTCCCACTACTACTCCTAGTATCAATAACTCTAACTTCTACTAACACCTCCACGAGGGCCGAGCTGTTGGTTAACCCAGCTAAGAACTAACAATAGCCACAACCACCCACCTCCTATCGCCCCATGTAGATAAGTTCAATTACACGCTTCATTTCCCATTTACAGATTCTACGATGAAAAAAAACCAAAAATAGCAAGCACCTGTCTGAAACTGCACGCTTACTCCACCACTGTTTAGATAAACTTGACCTGAATCGTTCCCTGTGTTGTTACTGAAGCCCAGCACGGCCGAGCGAATGTGGGCCAGGAACAAGTCGAACAAGGCGCGCACTCACAGCAAATATTTGAAGAAATCTGTCGCCCCGAAGGCAAACGCTGTGACGAAACGCTGGATCTTACGCATTTTCACAAACACTCCGGGTCTCGCTCCAATGGACGTGAAAGCGCCTTTGTGCCCTTGTGCCGGACAGTGGAAAGTCTCGGGAGGGCCCTGGGGTGGAGAAGGACGTCGAAGTCCTCAAAGGTCGTGAGGTTGCAACTGACTCGCGTTGCTTGCGTCACTCGAGAAGTTCGACCTACACTCGAAGACATCTTACTTTGCCTCGAGAAATTCAACTTAAGAAAAAGAAAATCATGAACGGAAACGTGCTGTATTTATTAGTTTATTGTATATTAGTCGCAGTAAATTACTTTATTGTCCTCAACGTGGTCTTAAGCAGCTCTCTTGAGAATAAATAATTTATTTATGTATTTCAACTCCTTTACTTCGCCAACGTCCATAAGAGTAATGATAAGGGTTCCTCGCGTTCTGTTGGCAAGACATTCGAACGTGAAGCCATTGCCAACCTCGGCCAATGCACTTGCTCTTGTGGCGCCATTCTGTTTCTTCTGCGTCGATCGTGTGGAACGAATGTAACCTCGTGTCTTTGTTTGCTGTGTGATTAACTTGTATTTAATTACAGCAAATAGTCGCTTTTTTGACCGCTATTAATATGTATTTGGATATTGCTTAATTTCGTGTGGACCGCTACGTGAGTGAGTTTCAAGGATTTATTTCGTAGAGGTTGGCAGTTTGTTTAAGACAGTCATATTGAATAATTTTAGGCAAAGTATCGTGACTTTGAGTGTACTGTTGTCCAGCTGACCTTCGCTGACGATCTGGGACCCATTTCACAAAAGTACAGTGGCAGATCTATGGGGACTATAGCCCCTCCCACCCCTGGACCTGAACATTCAAAATATCAAGGCATTCTTTGCCACTTTAAACAATTAATTCTTTACATATTTAATATTGTAAATTGTTGATTATTTTTTTAATTTAAAAGGTAATATTTATAAAATTTGTTGTAAAACCATAATTTATAAAGAGAATTGCTTCCCAGGTCCCTCCTCGGTGAGCCCCCCCCCCCCCCTGACTACGGTCTAGATCCGCCACTGCGAAAGTACAAGTTGTTACGAATAGTACTTGTAGTAACAAGTTGTTAGTTTCTAAGATTTCGCTAACTTGTCAGTAACAAGTACTTGTCGGCTGTGGCGGATCTAGGCTTTAATCAGGAGGGAGGGATAACCGGGAAGCATTTTTGTTTACAAATTACGGTTTTACGACGCAAATTTTATAAATATTACCTTTAAATAAAATGCATCAAATAATAGTTGACAATTAACAATCTGGTGTTATTAATAACAATAACAATTATAAGTAATAACAATTTTTAATCTGGTAACACGTTTACAAAGTATGCCATTTATCAACTTCAATTTTATCTGTTAAGAATTCTGGTCCAATGGGGGGTGGGGTGGCTATAGTCATCATTGATGCGCTTGTCACTAACAATTATTTGCGGACAGTCTACTCTTCCTCGTTTGATTCTCCGTTACGTAATGTCAAAATAAGCATTTCTAAAACATTCATTAGAACACTTTTTGCGAGATATATCTGAGAAAGTTATAGTTTTTACGTATTACGCATTATTAAAATTATTTCAAGCTTATCAACAATGACTTTCCTAACTGCACAATAATGACTAAGCTAAGACAAAGATATCTTGGCTCCGGGATGTTGCCGCATCAATTGTCGATGTGTCGACGTCTCGACCTCCATACTGACCTGACCTGACCTGACCTCAGCATGGAGATGGAAACGTCGACACATCGACAATTGATGCGGCAACATCCCGGAGCCAAGATATTTTTACACCGGCCGCGCAAGCGTACGATAAGCTAAAGCAATGACAAATAACAGAATTAAAATATATAGTAAAATAAATACGGTTCTTTTCTTATAATAAGATTTTGTAATACGTCCCTCTTTTTCTTCCAGCTTTACAGACGTCATTCGAAAGCGTTCTTAAAAATCGTAAACCGACACAATTTAAACTTCACTCTTTCCCCGAATGTTTTCTTTTGTCGTTGTATACGAAAAAATCTCATCTCCATCTTCCGAGGAAGAATTTTAACCACCGCATTTTAATGAAATAACACTTGTAACCCAGTTAACTTCCGTCATAGTTAGATAAGAAATTCTTGGTTGGTAACAAGTTTGTCAACTACAATTGTGAGTAACCTCAATATTAGTGGGTTATTAGTAAGTCACTTGTAAAGTTGTAAGAATTCACTTGTAATTAAAAGTTTACAAGTGTACCTTTTGTGAAACGCTAATAACTGGACATTTGTACAAACTTGTGAAAATTTACTTATGACTTACAAACTTGTACTTTTGTGAAACGCGTCTCTGGTTAGTTATGGAAATCTGTTCAACTTTGAATGTTTTTTAGCAATGGAGACATGTCTGTCCAAATGGAACCATATCCACCAGCACTCCAAGTTGGTCAAACCACGGAGATGTATAATTGTTTTCTCTATTGTCTTTCTAATTGGTTTGAACCACAACAATATGAATAATAGCGAAGAAAAAACATGATTTAATTTCTAACAATCAGGTATAATTCAGTACAAACAATATTCTGGAAGTCCCTTGACTCATTTGAAATGCACATGAGCACGTGAAAACATGGTAACCGAGCGAACAGGTTTCGTGATTTTCATCCACCTCAGGAAAAATGAAATGTTCAATGGTCCATTGATAAAACTGATATAAAAATACTACAGAAAATTTACAAAAAATCAAAGTAAACTTCCATCACTTTCGTGACTTAGAAGTTGGACTTTGTTTGAAAACTAGCGTATAACACCATCAATTATAATTGCAATTATTTAATTTTATTATTATTATTTTTTATTTTATTATTATTTAATTTTATTTTTTTATTTTATTTATTTTATTTATAAATTTTATGTGGGTGGTGAGGTAAGTTTTTGAAGTTGAAATCACAAAGAGTACATTTTTTATAATATAAAATAAATGCACCTAATCTTAAGATTATTTAACATTTTTAATTTAACATAATTTACTAAGTATTTTATATAAGTCTGGATTTTCCCAGCGGTCCATTCTAGCATATAAAATGTCTTTCTCACATCGTTGTTGTGACTATACAGCACTGCACTTTGCTTTCACACTGATTCCACTTGTCACACAAGCTCAAAGGGTTTAGTCCTTTTGAGCCGTCGCACTATGTCTAACAGTTGTAGCACTTCGATGTTGGTATGTTTGTGGAGTCTTTCCTCGCGCTTCTTGGCAACTTCCTTAACTTCTTCCTTCACTGTCCTCACCTGGAGCTCCAGATGAAGATCTGCATTCCGAATGTACCAAGAAGCATTGACAATGTTCCTCAGCACTCGGTTCTGGAACACTTGGATGCTTTTAACGTTGCAATCTTTGGTACAACGCCACAACTGAAGACTGTAAGTCCAGACGGGTTTCAGAACTTGTTGATATACCAGTACCTTGTTTCTTATAGACAAATGGGAATTCCTCCCCATCAGCCAGTACATACTTTTATATTTTTACTTTAGTTCTTTTGTTTTCTTTTTGACACGCTCTTTCCATTTAAACTTGGCGTCTAGATTTAGACCCAGGAATTTGGCTGTTTTTCTATTAGGAATTGCGATGTTATTCATTACTACAGGAAAGTAATGAGTTTTCTTTTGTGAAATTAACATGGACAGATTTACTTTCATTTAATTTTATATGCCAGCGTTTAGTCCATGTGTATATGCGGTCTATTACACCTTGGAGATGGGCAGATGTTTCTTCGATGGTCTTTCCTACCGCTAATACGGCCGTATCATCATCAAATGTCGCTAGTTTTGTGTTCTCTGCGACTGGAAAGTCACATGTATACAAGAAATAAAGTACCGGTCCAAGCACACTGCCTTGGGGCACTCTGTTTTTAGTTCAGAATATTCATCATCCTGCTTTACTCTGAAGGTCCGCTCTGATATATAAGATGTTAAGAGCTGCACATACTGTACAGGTAAGCATTTTCTTACTTTCATAAGGCCTTCATACCAGACTTTGTCGAAAGCTGAGGCCATATCCAGAAATATGGCGGAACATATTTTCTTTTTCTCAAGACATTTTTCAATTATATCCGTTATTCGATGTACTTCATCGACTGTAGCACGTTTGATTCTGAATCCAAACCGGTGATCAGGAACATACCGTTTCTCCTCTATTATTTTCTTGATTCTCCTCAAAAGCAATTTCTCAAATAATTTTGATATTGTAGGCAATAGAGATATGGGTCTATATGATTTCATTTCGTTTACAGATTTGCCTGGTTTGTGAATCATGATTAATTTTGCAGTTTTCCAAAGAATAAGGACATGCTTTAATCTGAAAGTGGCATTTATCAACTGCGTAAGTTTAGAAATACCTTTTCTCAGAAGTCTCTTTATGATTTCTGCATTGATCAGATCGAATACTGGGACTCCAGTATTTCCGGTTCTTCATTAGGTTGGAAGATATTTTCTAGATGCCTTGCAGACACGTCCGCCTTCTATTTATTATCTCTTGCCCAAGAACAATTTTTTTCTCTTATGGATGGGATTTGTTTGATTGGTCTCTTGAGCCTTTTAGTAACTTTCCAAAGTGAGTACTCTGTGCTTTTCTCATCAGATATTTCACTTAAATAGTTAGCCATTGATTCATTTTTAATTTTCTGAATTTCTCTTTTCAATTGTTGAGACCGATTATTTAGTTTATTTTTATTTTCTCTTGTTCTTGACTTTTGCCATTCTTTTCTGGTTTTTCTCTTTACTTTTACCATATCACGTATTTCTTTGGGATAATTGAATTCAGTTGTTTTCCTTCTTATTTCAGGTGTATTATTCCATCCTGATTGTTGTATATCTAAATGAACTTTTCAGATTCTAACTCTAGTTGCTCTCTTGTTTTGATAGGAACGTACAGCTCTATCCTTCCGCTAAGTTCTATCTGGTAACTTTCCCAATCAGTACCTTTATTAGTTAATGTCGGGTTTGGTTGTTTAGTTATTATGGTACTACTAAGGGTAAGCAGGATAGGAGAGTGATCTTATGTTGGACCCTCTCTTTCTTCTATTTCAATATAATTTATTGCAATCTATTAAGATATAAAGAAATTCAGAATTTCTGGTAATTTTTTCTATCAGTTGGCCAGTAGGTGGGTTTACCAGTGGAATGCCACTTTCCATTTGTTGCAGTTATTGCTTTCTAGAGTTCTTTACCTTTTTTGTTGTCAAACGTGAACCCCAATGAGTATGCTTGGTATTGAAGTCGCCTCCAGCAATGGATTTTTCTCCTAACGCTTGAAAGAAGTGCGTGTATTCGTCCTTTTTTTATCCTGTCTTGGCGGCGAATACATATGTTACAGTTAATTCATATTTTTCTGTTTGAATATTCACATTTGCAGCTTGTATTTTTATCTTTCATAATGTATTATATTGTTTTCAACTATAATTCCTGCTCCTCCTCTTGCCGAATTTTGCGGATGTATTGCACGATAAACTTGATATCCCTTAAATCTAATATACATCTGATTTGTAAAGTGTGTTTCCGATATCAAACATATATCAAACATATGTCGGGTTTCCAATGTTAATTTTAACGCGTGTTGATGTTGTAGAAGTCCATTTGCATTCCACTGGAGGATTCTCTGATCTTTAGCCACTAAGATTACCATAGCGGTCCTGTTGTTTTTCCAATTTGATGAGACTATCAAGAATATTTTTGTTAAACTTTTCTTGTTTTTGCTGTTGCTGTTTCATTTGATGCATCATTTCTTGCAACATCACTGTTTTATCATCAATATTCTCAGTTTTTTGTAGTGATCCATTTACGACTCGAGTATACGACACATTCGTCTGCGCTTGTTTAGGTTCACTGATTGTGATATTTGTAGTTTCACGTCTTCTACCTATTACTGGTACTTTTTTATTAGTAACTTTGTTTCTCATTTCCTGCAACGCTATTGCTGTACTATATCCACTGTAATGAGCTGGGTGTGCCTCCCCACAGTGTATGCACTTAGCTTGAGTGTTTGAGGGTTTTAGATGCTCTTTTGTGTGGTGTTTCCCTGCGCATTTAATGCATCTTGATTTCCTTCCAGAGTATTTTTGGCTTTGGCCATATTCTTGACAATTTTTACATTGAGGTATAAGTTTAGGTTTTTTGAATGTCTCAATAGTCACCCGCATGTGCATTATTTCTTTAATTTCATATATTCTTTTGATATCTTCATCCTTACTCAAAGTTAATACAAACATAGCTAATGGAGTCTTATCTTTTCTTCTGAAGATCTGATGGACTTCTAATATTTTAAATCCTTTTTTTGTCAATTCAAGTTTTACAAATTTGATGTAGGTACCTGACAACCACTTTGGTTGCTCTAGTTCGTTTATCCTGAACGAATACCATATTCTAGTTTCATGTTTTTCACAACTTGTGTTAGGTTCCTCTATCCTCTTTCATCGTTAGCGTTTAATTTGACATTTCCTCCAGCAAAGCACGGTAGCCTGGAATTGTATTCCGTCTCTTAACAATATGTCCGTTAAGTTTTCATAATTTAGTTTAGTGATAATCACTGGTGGTGGTTTTTTCTTTGTTTGTTTATTGTTTTGTGTTTATTTTCTGTCGTCACTTGCGAGTTGAACAGCTTCCCGGGCTGAGGTGCTTTTGCTTTCCTTTTTTCCCCCTGTTTTTTACTCCGGTCGATTCGGTTTCCATACTCAGCTCTTCTTCGTCGGTGTAATATTCTTCACTTATTTTTTGTTTGTCTTCTTCGTTGTTAGATTCAGTAGACATTGCATTCGCAATTATATTTTGTAACATTTGCATTTGCATCTGTGTTTGCTGAAACGTAGTTTGCATCTTTTCTCTCTCTCGTCTTTCATGGAACCGAGCATTCTAAAGAGCTTGCTCATGTTGGCTTCTTGCTTGATTTTCTTGAAAAAAAAAGCGACTGCTCTTCCTCGGCTTCTGACACCTCACTTGTCATTGGCTCTGGTGAATTTTCATTTGTGGTTCCATTCGTCGATCTGGTTGGTGATCGCTGCAATCTCGAGCTTTTTCTGAACGGGTCAATATCACTTCCATTAGTATTTTTTGACATTCATATTTCTTCCCACGGGTAGCTTCCCATGTGTCTGTCCATCCACGCCGAACCCCGCATGCGCAGATAAGGCTCAGTGCAATGAGAGGTCGCCTGGTATCCCGAGGGCATCGTTCGCGCCACTATCCCCCAGTTCCGTTCATCCATCGGTACGATAGCTTACACCTTGGCTTGGGTAAGGACATGAAGGATGTTGGGATATACAAGGTAGTGAGCGGAAGGACTATAGGATAGGTACTAGGAAGAAAGGTCGTTGTGAGACACATTTAATCAGACTTCTCTGCTGAGACCTGTCCGGCTTGGGAGGCCCTACCAGTAGCTACGCTACCGCCGGCAGAGCCCTCAACTTCATTGAAGCGCGCAAACACTCGCCACCCGTACGGACAGTGCTTCGAGAAGGTGGTGTCCTCTGGGAGGGAGAAAGAGTACGTATTACTGTTTTTATTTACGCCGATTTAAGATATTTGAGTGATCTAATTGTACCTACGCTACCTAGAGGTATTATATCCGTGTCGACTGCAGTCAAGTTGTAAACTATTAAAAAACTATCTATAAAACTAGGAAATATTCGTCGGAGGAGTTAAAATTAATTAATAATTTGCACGAGTAATTTTAACTATTGGACAACAACAATTGTTTTATGAATTAAAAACTTGTTAATGAATTAAGATTTATGTCTGACTATTTCTTTCACGAGGAGTACATTATCTTCAGTGACCTGGACACCGTGTCCGGTGGACCAGTATTTTCCGCAGTTTTTAAAAAAAAATTACTCTTTTAAATTCCGCATAAGGAATGAAAATCGTAACGTCATTGCGTTTGTATTTTCATTCGCTGCGTGAAGCCGATAATTGTATCCGGATATAACAAAAAACAAAAAACATGAACCCACAGTAATTTAAAGTCAAATAATTCAAACTTTGTGCCGTAAGGACTCTAGATGGGGAATAGTCCAAACTATCATTTCAAACATTTTTGTAGGTACTTCAGCCTAGTCCCTCTGAGGGATAGAATACCCTAAATAAAGTATTGTTCTCCTCATTCGATTGCAGAACTTGCATAATAGAAAATAAGCACGATATTATCATTCCTGTTCATCCTATTTATTCTCTTGTTAAAACACTCCGTACTGTAGGATTCTGATACAAGAAGTGAGTATCGTGTGTATAAAGTTTCCTTCATTTTGGTTTTACCTTCTCTTATTTGCGTGCGAGCAAAAGAGTACATTTTCCTGGGAAATATTCCATTTCTAATGGGTATATTCCTAAGGTTCTGAGATGACCCAATGAAACTGTTTCTCTTTTTTCTTTCTTGAAAAATTGTTTATGATGGAAAAATCTCCACTTGAACAAACCCTCCTTAATTTCCATGGTCGGAGGGAAGTAATAATCGGTTTTTTGTAATTTCTTTAAAACCGAAACCATAATCATTAATCTAAATTGAAAGAGTAAGGGCACTGCATCGTACACATACACAAACATGGATTTACATATTTATGTATTCAATTTATATATTCAGTTATTAACGTACGAATAATTACAGAATTGCCTAGGATGACATCTATTTAAATAATTATTCGCGAATTTAGTGTCATTTAATAGTTACGATTTATCAACAATACTTCCCGAATTATTTATAGTTTGATAATAATACGTACTTGTGAAATGACTTTTTTGTGTTTTATTAAATAAAACAATTGTTGGTATTTTTTAATACTTTAACACGTGCCGAACTATTTTTATCATTAGGAGTGTGTTGAAATGTTAAATCCGCCTCTGTCTTAGGGCCCTTGATTGCAATTAATGGGATGGACCCTTGCTTGCTTACGGAGAGTGAATTAGTTTATTATCCTCCACGTGGTCACACGCAGTTCGTAACTGTTTTTTTGACAATAAAGTTAATTAATGACTAATTCATGATAACACAATTATGTAAGCAACATAAGTTATTATTTAAGACTTACGACCTTTTGGTGAATGGATACCACTTATTTCTTAAAAGCATGAAATTCGTTAATTATTTGTGAATTCATGATGCTCGGCGAAAAGAATTGTTGCATAGTATCTTATTACTTACCATGATTCGAACATAAATTCGTCAAAGTAATGCGATGAACAAGGAATAGTGAATATATATTAAGAATGTCCTTGAATGAAGTGGGCCTGATAAAGACCTGGAAGAATTCTCAACACTTGAGATAATTTTATCGTATCTTTCTTCAATTTCGTGATTTTCCTCGTAGCTACAGGTGTGTGCAAACTCACGAAGAAAGAAGGATGTATTATTTCACGGGGTTTCCCGAATTCATGAGAGATTCCAGGAAGCGAATAAGGAAAATGACGTTTTGGACAAAAAGTCCCACCGCGAGATTAGAATGAATTTGTCACGAAATCCACAAAGCCCCAAACAGGTTGAAGCAACCCGAGAGTAAATTGCAATAAAAAGCCAGGGTTGGGATATGCACTAAAATCGGACAATGTTCACTGAAGAGTTTAACGTATGAGCTAAAAATTCGAAATATGCTCTTAAAACTACAAGTCACTTAGTATGTATCTACTTATTACTAAGGAAGTGCAAATGGGTGATTCTACGGAAATGGGAAAAATTTGCAAGAGACAAAGGAGTGAGGTTCATGAACAAGTACTTCACGTTTTCATCTGATCCTACGTGTGAGTGTACACAAAACAAGTGAGAATATTGAGTGATGAAGCAGGTTACATTGGTTTTGCCGGGAACACAGGGTTACCACCACATCAACCTCTCCTGTAAGACCATCTTTACCTTCATAGGCGTGAATTTCAAAAATGACAAAGGATTGGGACATAAAGTGACAAAGGAGTGAGGAAACATTCGTAAATAAATTATGTCATGCAACATTGAATCTGATGTCAGATCGTTTCAGTATTGATTCGTATCAATATGCTGTGGTTACAAAAAAATTAGAATATTGAAAAATTCAAAACCTAACGATATGGTGTTGCAGACGTATATTTCCAGCTTTCTGCACAATAATCCAAGTGTGAAATGGGTTATTATAATAATGCTACTGCGCTGATTCATACAGTACAAGTCATATTTCAATAATAAACAGGAAAAAGATGTGATCGATTAAAGAAATTGAACCTAAAAATAACAGAGCTTGGACAAAAATCTTGAAAAATATGCATTTATATGCAGTATTAAATTAAATTCAAATGGTTCAAAACGCCAGAAATCAATGCCTCAAATCCACGGAATTTGTGGAAAAATATGCAAAATCCGAACCCTGGCAATAAGTAAAATATATAAAACTATGATATTTTCGATGATACAAATTGAATACTTAATAAAACTTTAATTTCACTCAAAACAGATAAATAACCATGAATAGGTAAAAAAGTGTTGAAGTGTAGTAGTTCAGAAATTAGATTACTCTCTTAGAACATGTAGAGAATGATGTAGTAGCTATGCCGGAAGGTAGTTAAACTGTCAATTTTGTAGCTCAACGGCTAATAAATAATAAATATTAAAAGTTCTAAGTGCATCAAATTGCTATCTGCGTAAAAATGTTTTATCTATGCAAACCTTTGATTATATAAATCATTGTGATAACAGAAGATTATTATGACAAATGCAGAATGAGACATCCGAACAATTGACTGATAACATCTATCTATCCTAAAAACAAACATCTGAGTGGCGGAGCTTAGTTCAAGTGTGAATGACGCGTACGTCCACCAAATGTATACATAAATAATATGGACTTGAGATTTTTGAAGACAATTTCATTTTGTATCATATTAAGAAAGTTCACATGTCACAATTAAAAAAACATCCGAAAATGTCTTAAATTACGATGAACCTCACCGCCAGGTAACATATTAGTTATGCTATGTAAGATAATTTTAAAAAAATTGACTAGTAACCAAATATAAGAAAATAAATTAAATAAAACAACTCTGCATTTCATCTCTAATACGAGACATTGTGAGCTGAACGAGCTGATTTATTTGATTTTATTTTCACATGAATTTATATCCTGGCCCGGGTTTTTCTCCGNNCTGCCTTAGGGCCCTTGATCGGAATTGATGGGATGGTCCCTTGCTTGCTTCCGGAGAGTAAATTAGTTTATTGTCCTCCACGTGGTCATACGCAGTTTGTACTGTTTTTTGACAATAAATTTATTTATTAATAGTAATAAAATGCTGTCATCAGTTCCAACATTACTAATACAATCACGATTTTGACAAGAAAGTGTAAAGTATGAAATTTGTACGAATTTTCGAAATTAATGTTTTACATAATAATTAATATCAAAGTCAATCGTGTATCTCGAAAGAAATTTCTTGTATTAATTAATTAAATATCTTGTGTGATCGGTAAACATGTCTTTTCTAATCAGCTGAAAATGTAAAACTATAAATTTACTAACATTAGCGTGTGAAGAAACAGCATGTTTAGGGGAAGGAGGAAAAATTTTGATGTGCTTGAATGCATGAATGCAAATTTTGATGTGCTTGGCGGCAAAAATGTCGCGCCTATGTTCAGAATAAAGTTTCTTTCCGACTTAATGGAGGGAAAGGTTGATCGGAGTAGAAAGTGTGGGTAGGCAACCTGCAAAACAGTAATGCGTGAATTGTAAAGAGAAGGCCCACTTTGCGCCTGTGAACCTTAGAAGCCACTCCAAATACGCTGTCGAGTAATTTCGTTACTGTATTTATTTATGCACAACTATTATTGCATTTGGGCGTCTTATGAATATTCCATATATTCGATTCTCTTTTATTATCCCATTGTAAACTGTGTGTGTTTATACCTCACGTTATTAACGTTTTATTGGAGTATTATGAGTTATGTTGCAGTATACAGCAATGTGGACAATTGATTCGCGATATAAAATTATAGTAGATGTTTCATAAATATATTAGCTAAGTTCTCGCGACTTTGCTGCCGTCATTTATTATAATAATATAAATATAATATAATAATAATAATAATAATAATAATTATTATTATTATTATTATTATACAAATATATTATACAAATATGGTTTGTGACTGAGGAAAAATAAACATTTCGAGGCTGTTTATGCTCATATATTACGTTCCTAGTGCTGGGACCTCATCAAAGCTATTGTAATAAAATGCTTAAAATGAACGAAGGTTGGAGGACAGACATTCTCTTTATACTGGTTTTTGCGCTATCACTTTGCACTACCCACTTAATTGTATTATATTAATAAGGCAATACGAGACAACCTTAAACTACAATGATGATGATGATTATTATTATTACTATTATTATTATTGGTTCATTTTATTTTCTCTCAGGCGTGTACCTGGTGTATTGGTCAGCTGCGGGAACGGTATTCCAAGCAGCTGTCTCTATCTGTAGTTATTGTAGGAAATTTCTAACTATGTTTGCGTGTATTAAGAATAATGGTTTTCTGCATGACATTTATGGTTGTTTTTTTGACTGAGTTCTCTGAAGTAGTTATTGTTGTTGATATTATTATTGATGTTATTAATATTATTGTTGATGTTATGTTATTTCTTTTAATTTTTGATTGATGAATTTTGAACGTTAATTTGTAAACAAACGTCCTTAAATCCCCATTAAGAAATAAGACAATCGTGATTCTACCCGCGCTTTATTTAGAAATAAAAACTTCGAGCCTCGCCAACAATGAATCCCTATTCGTGATCAATAGTACCACGTGATATCCAGGGAAACGTTCAGCATTGTATATATTGTCGGCGATATATTCACAATTTAATAAAACTGTTTTCAAAATACTTTTTGTAAAACTGTCTCGTAAAATAATCCATCTGATATTTCCGTATCAAATTATATCATAATTGTTTTTCAATGTTTCCACGAACCATAAGTGTTGTTCTTTTATTTAAGGGTGATAAAAGTTGTACATTTACCTGGTTTAAAAAATTCATATCCGTCATTAATTTCGTGTAATGACGGATAACGAAGATTTGGAGAGATATCCCTAGAGTGATCTCCAGGTCGGCATCTAGAGAGATTTCTCTTACGTATAATACTCGTTGAGGACCCGCTGCATAACTCACCTGGATCGTTGTGATTTAGTCCAAATTTCCTTTCTTAAATCGCCATTGAAATATCGCAAAAATGTTATGATTAAAGTTTAGTAGTGTTGGTGTGAATTGTTCAGTAGTACCCTTATTCCCTTCTTTTCAGTGGTATAAAACAGGAAAAATATAAAATGAACGAACTATTTCGTCATGTACTGAATTATTGGAAATTTTATTACTTTGATGAGAAGTTGTGTGAATGAGTTCAATTAGGGTATTACATTCCACTACAAATATAAACAAATTAAATAAATAATTTTAAGACTTATGACCGTATGAGGGACGATATGAAGCTCATACCGTTTCGGCTTTGTGTCGAAGGCGTCGTCGGGTGGTAGAAATTAAAAAAAGAAACCTAACACGAGAGCGATTGAATAGGATAAACGTATTAAATTTTTCTTGGTTATTCTTCATAAAAATACTTAATTAGTTTTACACTTGTTTTGATGAGTTTAATCATTTAATTTATTATATATTGGATAGTAATTACTTCAATTAAAAATAAATCTTGGAACGTTTGGATTCGTAGGAGGTTTAGGGAACAATAACCCGATGAATACAATATTTATTTATTATGTGATATAATTAAGTGATTTTTTTTCAGTTACTAATTAATGCATGTTCTGTCTACCATAATACGAGGAGTCCTAATGAAAAGAACGCATATCCATTTCAACTTCTAAGAGTTTACCTAAATAGTCTTCGATTATCTGACCCTCAGTCGTTTGAAAAGCTCTCAAAACTCCATTATGAGAGCGGATCAACACCTCATCAAGTCTGGTTTTATCGGCGGCTCATTATGTCATCAGAAGCGTTGTCGTTGTAGGAATATTCCGTAAAGGCATCATGACGAGCTATCTGCTCAATACGTAACCAAATACGAGCACCACATTGCCTTCAAGGTCATGAGACCATTGCAGTGGCGTTGTTGTCTATAAGGTCACCAAGGTAAAGCAGGAGGGAGCTGAATCCATTTCATAAAATGTGTCGAACGATCAGACCTTGTTCGGTGTACTTTATTGTTTTCTTATTTACTAGGCCAGGTTGTGCAGTAATTTCATGAAGTGTAATCGTTTTGATGCACGTTTGTCTTTTCAGATTGAGAGGAAATATAGTGAGTGGAGATCTTAACAAAGAAATCTGGGTGAAGTTGGAATGAAACGGAATATTATTCTAAAAAATACCCAAATTACTCAAGTTACTAGCAGAGTCCAGAACTTAATATTTGAGTGCCATTTTTGTTTTACTTTCTTAATTGGAAACGAGAAATCTGCAGTCAACATAATGTTTAGAAATAAATACAACGAAATTAAAAACAAAATACCAATATTACAGTTGGAAATGCAGTTTGCTAAAAACGCAAACTTTCATTAACTCTTACTACATTTGTTCGTGGCTTTTTCATTTTATTTTATTTAATCGGCTCGCTGAAATTTTTCCCCAATCCCCCATTTGGGTCTTCGCTGGGGAAGAGGAAGAAAATAATTTTTGAGAATCCATGTTTTGAAAGTTATGACAAATTTGGAGACATCTTTATTAAAAACGCTGTTGTATAAACATGAAAATATCTGTGAATATAAAGAAAACATTTACGAAAATAATGAATCTAGAATGAAAACATCTTGTAAAAAAATGCTTATGGAAATTGAAATGTTTTAAGTTACAGATAAAGGAAGTTGTGTTAAGTATGCGTTTCGTCTGCCCTTTACATTCTATTATCTCACACCACCCTAAAAATTAACCTTCTCCAATACTTTATGAAAACTATTATAGTCTTATTGTGAGTCATAAATTGAAGTGTCCATAGACGTCATTAGAAATTATTTTGATAAAAAAATATCAAAAGCCTTTTAATACTTGCTAGTTACCATGTGATTAATTCCTTCTCCCCCCCGCCCCTCATTTCAAAAGTTCACATTGGAGAACCTACAGAAGCTCCAGATACCGCATCTTGTTACAATCCAGTGACTGATGTGGCCAAAATCTGGGAAGGAGTTCAAAAAATAAAATTTCAAATATTTATCATAGAGAGAGTTTATTTGTAAAGCATACCCACTATTATTTTTCATTTTCAAAATGTACTTTATCAAAATCGTACGAGGAGTTTTTGAAAATAAACGGACTTATTCCTCTCTCTTATATTTCTTCCCTCTCATGACCCCTGGGGGAAATTCCCACTAGCTGCCCTGGACATTCACGTCCTGCAAAATTATGAAATCTTCAAAATCATCCAATAGATTGAGATGGTGAGGAAGGTGTGAAAGGAAAAGCGGTGTAAGTATTATTTTGAGTTCAGGTCATATATATATTTTCCATTGTAAACTCTATAACATGTAGAGTAGTGGAGCGTATCATAACTCTCGTATTAGTTTCATAATTACCAGCAAATTTTGACTTGCAATGCAGATGTTTGATAGTGGGAAAATCGTGTCGGTCTCTGAACATACTGTAATGATGAACAAAAATGAACTTGATGTTAGGATTGATAGGTTAAGTAAGCCTATTGACACTGCTACTACTATACTTTTATCTCCCTAAACTTCAGGGAAGAGTGGGGTAACCCGCTGCACCACTTTCCTTCCTTGAATACACAACTCGTGGAGGAAATAGTGGTGTATGTCAAACTTCTAAAACCAGATTTAAAATCACTTTTTGATCGTAATTTAACACAAGCATTACAAAGAAGTTTTGACTTATAATATTTTTGATATGTTGTTGTTGGTTTTTGCAACACTTCTAGTGAAACAGTTTGTTAATCTAAATGACATCACCTTGAGTTACACCCCAATTCATTTCCTTGATATCAGATGAGCAGACGAGGAGGCTGTAGACATTGCAGCGGACATGAATGAACATCCGCGCGATCACACAGAAGGTAAATAAAGGCCAGACCCACTTTTTCGGTTGCGCGACCGTCAAAATGTCAAGGCCTCAACAGCAACTTCTCTACTCAGACCCTATTTTTTTATTGTAGTATTTGTAAATGGGAAATGTAGTGTGCTATTGAAGCTGGGAGCGATAGGATGTAGGAGTTGGGTGGAAGGCTATTGTTAGTAAATGAGCCGCTTAGCTGGGTTTACCATGAACTTGGTTCACGTGGAGGGGTTACTAATACTTAAGTTATTGATACTATGAGGAGCTGGATTCAGTAGTCACAGCTATATAAACTGGGTCATTAATGTGAAAAGCTACAAATTTTCTGGCCCCATTGGGAATTGAACCCGGGACGACTTGGTGATGAGCGACAACACTACCACCTACACCACCGCTGTGACTGATCCTAGAAGAAAAAAAGAAAAATTGGAACTGTTTAAAATAATAAAAAATTCTTACGATTAAATTATACAAGTTTTAAACATTTAAAAAAGGATTAATCATTTTCAGATGATTGAAAACTTAAAGTACATTCATCTCGAATTAAAATAGAAGAGATACGAATATGATGAAATACGATGCGATAAATATTCGTAAGAGGGTTGGATTCAGTTGAGGTCGGTGCAACCTGGATTAGGAACCGAGAAAAACGTTTTCAAAACATCGATCATGATCTTTCAGATTATTCTTTTTAGAAAGGTTTTAATGCAACGATGCGTCAAATGCTACCTACAGCTAATGTGCAAGATATTGTTATTTTCAGGCCGAGGTTAAATAGGAAAATAAACCAAGAAAAGATGATGCAAAGTGCAAGTCCGTTTGCATGTATTTACCTAGGAGTCCATGAATACCTCTTTCAGTAAGTACATTATTTTGAAGTCAAGGCATGTCACTACCGTACACTGTAGACTAAAGAAACATATCATCCATATTAAAAACCATTCCGTAATGTATTTCGAAGTATCACTCGGTGCATTGAAGAGTTGAACTTAGCATATGAGGTTTGTTTGTTTTTTTGGCTCGGATTGAATGAACATTTAAATTACAATTTGTATCAGATAATTTTGCCAATAGTCATGTGGATACCAAGCAGTCGCGAATCTATGGGTCCAGAACTCTCAACAGATAAAGGCATANAAGCAGTCGCGAATCTATGGGTCCAGAACTCTCAACAGATAAAGGCATAATTAATAAATTTTGGTTACTATTTAATATTGTTAATTGTTGATTATCTATTTGATGAGTTGATGTATTTTATTTAAAGATAATATTTACAAAATTTGTGTTCTAAAACCATGATTCTCCCCAGATCCCTCCCTCCTCGGTCAGCGCCTCCCCCTTGACTACGGTCTAGACGCGCCCTTGATACACAGTACGTTACTGGTTTGCTAATGTTCATGTGGTGATCAATGAATTTCACAATCACTTAAATACAAATGTAGCGGGAACTTCTTGGAAAATGAAACGTGTACTACACTTAAAACAACATTCTCTCTCAAAGATATTAATTTTCATTTTCATCCTCCTCACTGATGACGCCAGTGTTATTGCTGGTAACTCGCTTATTCAAAGAAAGTGTCCAGTGTACTATCAAGCATTATTCTACTATATTAGCGTCCGTTATGTAATCTATTTAAATAAATAATTAAAAACTTATGACCTTTTATGGACGAGTAATATTTTTATTTTTTGTGTATAGCTCAAAACGTTTCGATGACGGCGTAAATCCACGTCGAAATAAAAAATAAAAATATTTTTCGTTCATAAAAAGTCGTAAGTTTTTAATTATTTATCAATCGTTATGATTAACGCTTTATTTATTAAATTATGTATAATGATTAAGCTTACTTTAATTAAATACGAACAGTCATATAACTATCATGACGAAAGTTAAGGTAGCAGCTCTTATGAGTAATGTTCCATTACGCTTTTAATTCCTTGTGGTTGTTCTGATCACGAGTGAAGAAGACAATTGCGTTTCATTTGCCAGTCAGTCATAAGAAGGTAGCCAGTCGCATGCCTCAGCAGAGCCTCTCGTCTCCTCTTGTCTGATTAGCGACATCGTTAGAGCGAGCGGTGACGTATCCCTCGCCCACCGGTGTGGGGCGTGGGTGGCGGCGGGGAAGGGGGTAGGAGGTAGGGACAGGGAACGGGGGGCGAGCGAACGAAGGTCCCGAATCTGTACTCAAGGTCAGGCAGTCGCGCCACGGTGACATACGGCAAGGTCGCACAGACCGATGCGGCGAAGCGACTGCTTCATGAGTAGGGGAGGGGCGGACAGTTGAGCGTCCCGACCAGATAGAGATAGTACGTGTATGACAAGCTGGTTGTTTCGTCGATACGTAGATAATATCTGGACGAGATAATTAAAAACACAACACCCAGTTTTTAATATGTTGTATAAAAATATTTAAAACCGTGACAGAATATTACCACACAACATATTGGCAGTAAATTTGACTTTTTAAAATAAAGTTTTGTTGACGGTTTTTTTGAAAATATTTTTTAAATTCAAATTGTTCAACATTGCGACAAAAATGAACAAAAATTGTTCGCCTAATTAATGACTACAAACATAGTTTTCAGACAGCCATTGTTTCTAAAATTTTCATGTCTGTAAGGATGATGTTCCCCCTTGCCGAGCCGTATCGCCGAAAATCGTAAATAAAATACTGAACCAAATCAAAAGTAGAAGAGAATTTTTGAGTAATATTATACGTTTTTAAAATGTAAGATTAAACAGTTCATACAAAGTCTAGAAAATAATTTTTGTATTGGTGCAAAGTCGATTTTGTCGATTTTTTTTTCATATGACGGAAGGCGGAACATTTTCAAATAGTTGCTGTGTAGCGAGTAAGAGAAAAGTAAGATATATCGAGTGATTCCGAGGTCCTAAAATTACGTAACGCAAAAAATCACCATTTTAACACCCCCATCACCTTACCCAATAATTACGTTACGTTAACCTTACTCTCCCCATCGAGGAAAGATTTTGTTACTTTTCGAAAAATTTAGGTGCAAATTTTGATACATTTTCTTCATTGTTCCTTCCTCATTTCTCTGTGCTCTCACTGGGTAGTTGAGTACATGGATCACAGTGACAAACTTCAAGGGTGAAAAACACGCTATACGACATATCCCCACAAACACGCCCTAGCCTATGCCCACAGGTTGCGTTGTAGTATTTGTAAATGGGAAATGTAGCGTGCTATTGAAGCTTATCCGCATAGAGTGATTGGCAGGTGGTTACATTGTTAGTAGGTGGGTTGCTTAGGGTTTACCAACAACTTGGCTCACATGGTGTTAGTAGGAGTAGTTAGTAAGAGTTAGTGATACTAGGAGTAGTATGAGGTGGATAGGAGAAGGAAGATTCGCTTTTCAAGTGTCACGGGTGACGGTCGATTGGGTCTCGCAGTCAACTTCCCCTCTCTATGGTTTTTCCGTGTAAGAAGAGCGCGGCTCAATTGCGTCCCACGTTGTTTCCATACATGGCATGTTCATTACTACTCAGCTGAATGATATGGAAAACTATATATATATATATATATATATATAT
>NNCF01131685.1:48153-58459 GCA_002313205.1 Laupala kohalensis | reverse complement strand
CAATATGTTTGTAATTTAACGCAAATATGTTTGTAAATTTACATGTACAAGTTATTATCGAACTATAGATTATTCTGAGTATAGTGTTTAAAAATCATAAGAGTTGAAAAAACACTAAATTCACGATTTATTGTTACAATAAACACGCCCCTAGACAAAGCCTAGAGGACTTGTATAAGAAATCCGCCTCTACCAGAAGGAAAAACGGTGAAAAACCCGGGCCAGGATGGGGCTACAGAATTAATGTACACAACCGTGCCAAAGTTGAGTATTAATATGCTAGATTACATTTCGTTAATCAAATTATATAATGATGAATAAGTAATGTTGCATTTTATTCACACGAATACGAGAAGGCTATTTTTTGATATATCAGAAATTGTGTACATTCAAATATTATTGCTTCGTCAACATTTGGGGCTAAAAATGACCATGTCCGAATCGTACATCCTGCCTGCAGCAAAGATGTTCCATTTATTTGCTCCACACTCCTAGTGGAGTGGGGAACTCAAGTGGAGCGATGACGTATTTGTTCACAGAGCAGTAGATTGAAAACGCTATAAGAGAACGGAGTTTATTGGAGTATTTGAGATTTCAAACAGATCCGGAAAATGTACAAACTAATAAGTGTTAATATATATGAATAAATATTCCACGAACCAGTGAAGTTTCTCACATTTATACATTAAGACTGTGAATTCAAGATTTGTCTGCTGTAGGCTCTGTTTTTTTTTGTGGAAACTTAGCGAAGTTGAAAACGAACTAGCAAGAATGAATATGGGAACCAAGAAATATCAAAGTGCTTGTCAAATGCTATAATATCATAATCTCCTATGTTTTATAACTTCCACTCATTTCTTAGGAAGCTTTTGGTTCACCCATAAATTCATCGCTCCCCGTTTATTGATAATCACTTACCATCTCATGTTTTAAAACATGGAATATAAAGAAATTGACCTTGTCCCGAGTTTCACAATGATTCGAAGTGAGGTAAACATGCATGACCTGCTCAACAGCGATTATAAGGCAGTATGCAAATGATGCCGCACTGTGTGAGGGATTGGTAAGCTGGACGCTGCATATTTAGCTCATCGTGCGCTCGTTCAAGCGAATTGTAACCAAGGTCGAGTGCGCAGATATTGGCTACGATAGCAAGGAGAATTGAAGGATAAAACTGCTCTTAGGATAAAACTGTCCATAAAATAAATTAAAAAAAAAAAATCAAATTCTTAACACACTCCATAGCGAACCTGTTACGATATCTCCAACTCCGAACTTACCCCACAAAATTACCTAAACTCGAAGCGATGTTTCTTTGCTTCGAGGAAATTAAACTGAAGAAGAAAAAAAAAAAAAGGGAAACGCATTGTGTTTATTACTTAACAGTATATTAATCGCAGTAAATTACTTTATTGTCCTCAACATAGTCATAGATAATAACTTTCGGTCAGGTGAAAATGGTGACCAGCCGGGATTCGAACCCGGGTCTCTTGCTTTGATCGCAAGGGTGTTAACCGCTACACCACCAGTTCGCCTTCCACAACTGTACACAATTTCCACCCAGACCCGGGTTCGAGACCCGGCTGGTCGCCATTTTCACCTGACCGAAAGTTATCACAGACATTCTCCACGTGTAGGGAACACGGAAGAAATATGTACTTATTGTCATAGGTAGTTTGTAACAGCTCCCTTGACAATAAATTATTTACTTGTTGTCATTCTAAGTGGCTTGATGTTGGTACAGCGCTTGTGCTCAGTGTAGCCAACGCTTTTACTTCGCCATCGTCCATAAGAGTAATGTTATTTGTACCTCGCGTTATGTTGGCAGAACATTCGAATTTCTGAAAACTTTAATCCATCGCCAACCTCGGGCACCGAAGAAATTAAAATCAATAATTAAAGGAGAAAACATAATCATTTATCTTCGAAATATGTTTGACTTAAACTTAAAATTTTATAATAAACATCTTTCAATTACATTCTTACTCGTTAATTATCTTGTGTCCAGACATCATTTAATAATTTAGGAAAAATTATAAATTATAAAGATCATCAGAATAACTAACGAAGTCGGGAACATTTTCATTGCGTACCGAATTAGTGTCTTCATTTTCAGAATTTTCCGTGACAGGCAGAAGTTCTCTAGCGCGTTTCAAAGCAATGCGAAGAGAACGAATTTTAGTTATAGGTATCTCAGTTCTACAATATTGTAGATGAATTGAAAGGTATGTTAAAGTCTCAAAGTAAATTTTACATGTTTTAAATATTTTCGAATGTATACGCTCGTACTCAGTTGTACACATTCAGTGGAGGATCTAGACCGTAATCAAGGGGGCAGCTGAGCGGGCAGTATTTGTGTTTGAAAATTATGGGTTTCAACAGAAATTTTATAAATGTTACCTTTAAATAAAATGCATCAAATAAATAATTAACAATCTGGTATTAATAATAACAATAACAATTATGTATTAAAGTTATTAATAAGGTATTATTCATTTTATTAATTTGATATTATTAATAACAATTATAACTAATAACACGTATAATTAATAACAATTATTAATCTGGTAACACTTTTACAAAGTATGTCATTTATCAACTTCAATTTTATGTTAAGAGTTCAAATCCAATGCTATAGCCCCCCACCCCCGCCCCATAGATCCGCCATGTATACACTAATATAAGTTACATGAGAAATTGTTTGCATTGTAGGAAAATTTGCCTCAGTTGAGACAATATTCGACATATATAATATACCACAAGTGAGGTCACGGTTTCTAAAATACCCCCGGTCCCCCTCATCACGAAAAGACACGTTTCGTCAAACACCCCGCACCCCACCCCCGATGTCCGTCACGTAATTTAGGAACGATCCCCAACAGGTTGTTATTGGAATGGAGTGAATAGGATTCCACGTTAAGTTTCCTTACTTAAACATCCCCCACCGAAATGTTTCAAAGCGCGTCGAAGTTGACCAAGGTGGTAAAACATACCCTTGAAATTCATTAAAAGTGCCTCGAAAATCGATTCCAAAATTTGATTCTGTACTACAGACGTTACGACTTGAAGGAAAATTTATACTTTTTTCACCTGTGAATCTTGTGTTTATAATTTATAATCGTTTGGAACTAATATTGATTAACAATTTACTAATATTTTCAAGGGGATTCATTTCTTAATGTGAAATCCGGGAATCGTGAAAACAATGCCTTGGAGGAAATTTATGACTGCGTTGTGCGCAGTGAAGTTGAAGAGCTTGTTCTTGTGGAGCGCTAACGACGCATACTTCAAATATTGACAATCGACTGCTTTATCGTTACAAATGCTTGACCAATAACTTTTCGCTTGAGAGATGTTGCTGCAAATGGGACGTCGGATCGCGAAATAGATTGCTCTGATTTGTCTCAAGAATAAACCAATTAAAATGCTATATATTTTAAGTTACAAATCTTACTAATTTACTCCTTATTTCCGTTGAATGATGAAATCCAAGTGTCTTTTGTTTTGTCCTCGCCGACTTCTCGTGTCCCTGGTGAGTTTTCTTTAGAAGCAAAAGAATTGTCGAGCTGCTTCTAAAATACGTTCCCTCCCCCCCTTCCCCCCATTTTCCTTTTTGTATCGTAGTCGACTGTGTCAAAAATGGAATGAGCCAGTTACTCAATATGAGTCTTACGAACTCAAAAAAATATCAAAAATGTTATTTACTGGTGATAATTCTGTTTATTTCAACATCAATGAGTTCTCACAATATTACGGACACATTATAAATTGTTACTCATGACATTATCATATCTTACATATCGTCTCAAATTATTTGTGTTCACGTGTTATTTATATCTTGCGCATTGGTAAAACTCGAAATAGTTTACACCCATAAAATGTGAAAGAACTCTGTTGTCTTTAAACATCTAGAGACTGGGTGGGGAAATTTATATCAAGTATTCAGAAAAATTGCTTCCAAACATCCGAGGAGTAAAGATTTCTTATACACATCGTGTTTGTTAATATTATAATCGTGTCGACCATAGACAACATGCAGAAAATTGCGCTCTAGAAGCAGTCGACACACTCCCATACAGAAATCGAACAATAGAAACTGAAATTCACGAGAAAAAAACCATCGTAATTGTGGGATAAAATACGAAAGTTCATGCTTGATAAGAATATTTCTGAGGGTATTTCTAATTGATATCAATTTTAAGTATGCTTAAAGTATCAAACCAGATGATCTCAAGTCTGTATTTCTTTCTTTCTTTTCTCATTTTATTTTATTGTAATGAGGATTTAAAAATCTAAAAAAAATTCTAAATTTTTGCTGCACATGAATCTTGACATTTCAGCATAGAATTGGAATATTTAGAAAATAAAAGTAGTATTCTCTTCAGAATATCATTCGTTATCATATATCACACGAACATTTTAAAAATATTTAAAATATTGTTAAAATTAAAATTTTTCAACTTTATTAAAAAAAATTAATATGAGTGGAACTTTTCCAAAAACATTATGCTGATTCTTCTCTATATCCACATTCTCTCTGTAAAATTTCAACTTGGGATCTCAATGGGGTCATAGAGGAATAACATTAATTTGCATGAAATGATTGGAGGACATGAGGTAAAATGTATTGTACAATGGGATCACTTGTCATGGAATGATCCCAATGAAAAACCAAAGTTTAATCTCACCTCCTGTGGCGACAACGTGTATTTGTGCCAAATTATGTATTTGTAGACGCATGACCAACCCTGCTGATTCCACCTCTTGTTGCTTCGTTCGCGACAGAAAACAGCGCAGGAAGAACCATTCTGATTGAGAAGATAATGAATTTCAAAATTAAAATCAGTGTGAAAGTACATCCATTTGATTCTAAAACTTTTATTAGAGTCGAGCACCACTACTTAAAATCATTCTAAAAAATATCCCCTCGTCTTGGGAAATGGCTATCCTATTAAGAAGTGTGAGATATCGCTTTTTGGAGAGAGCAAGGTTTGTTAAGCACTGGCCATATATGACTATCTGGGAGTGAAGCACATAGTGAAAAAAGATGAAAAATTGGAATGAATGAAAATCATTGTACGAAAATTTGTGCGAGGAAAGAAATAATCCTCCATATTTCTTACGCACTTCTTGGAAAAACATGGGAGGTGATTGGTAAAAATATTTTCTGTCGGCAGTGGCGGATCTAGACCGCAATCAAGGAGGGGAGGCTAGTCGGGGGGCATTTTTGTTTAAAAATTGTGGTTTTACAACACAAATTTTATAAATATTCCCTTTAAATAAGATGTATCAAATAAATAATTAACGATTAACAGTATTGTATTATTAATAACAATAAAAATTATTTATTAAAGTTATTAATATGGTATTATTAATTTTATTAATATGTATGATTAATAATCATAACAATTATATTTTTATTATGGTAACACTTTCACAAAATATGCCATTTATCACCTTCAATTTTATCTGTTAAGAGTTCAGGTTCAATAGTGAGGTGGGACCTATAGTCCCCTTAGTCCCCCACCCCCGTTGACCTGCCACTGTCTGTCGATTACTGGAGAGGGGACTGTCTATAAATTACATAACGCAAAAATCCCCATTGTTTTAACATTTCACATCCTTTCACAATACTCGTAACCCCCTACACCCAAAGTTACGTAATGCTACCCCTACCTACCACCACACAGTTAAGGAAAGTTTTGTTGCTTTTAGGCAAATGTGGGTTCTGCTCTGTGCGGTCACTGGGCAATGGGTTACTCCATGTGAAATAACTGGTTCCTCCTGTCTCAAAACTAGTTATCATTGTTGTATATTGATATAAATATTGATGTGATTTGTAATATAAAATTTTAGACTTTTTACCGCCCGTTTTCTAGTTATTAACAATGAAAATTGGGTATTTGCACATTTTCCTTCTCGTTTTGAAATCCCTAAAAGTCTTTATCTTCAAAACTATTTTACGTAGAGTTGAAATTTGTGACATTTTCTTTAGATTTTTATCGCTTTAATATGATGCGACTCTTGATTATATCAAAACAAAAATATTTCTTTATTTCGAAAATATTTTTTTCATATCACCAAATCTATTTTTTTTTGGAAAATATATATCTTGTATTCCAGAATATATACGAAATTTAATGATGGGATGAGAAACTATAAATATTGAAATAATTGTTTATAGCAATGCACGATTAATAGACTGATTTGAAACTTTACTAGCAATCGGACTATCAGAAAAATCTTGATTTTGTGTTTTTTATATAATCCAATAGTATTGAGTTTAGGTTTACGTTTTTAGGTTTAATGACGTAATTAATGCAAACAAATGTTTTATAAAGGTTATGCGTTGTAAATATTGCTCCTTCAAAGATTCCTCTGAAATAACAAATTCGTTCCATCGAAGTTACTGGACATTAAACGTCGTGTTACAGAGGTAATTTTAAAAATGAATGAAACAACCCGCTTTTCAACAGACAACCATTAATATAAAACTTAATAGTCATAACGTTAAAGAAAAATACTTAATAACACTTTAAATTTCTAGGTTGAAATGTTTAAACAGTGTTTTGCCCCATGTTTTAGGTGATCATCAAACTCCAATATTCTTAAAATTGATTTTCAACTTTACTTCCTTTTAAAATTGGGTGTTACAAGGTTCCACGGAAAGATGAAACTACGCGTGTTATGGAAGAATTGGTGCTACTGAAGTAATTGTTTTATATTGTAATAACGTATTATCATATTTTTTTATTTTCAAGAAACTAAATGTTTCAGAAAGAAACATTCGGAAACCGGAAACATTTCAAAGGAAGGCTGAGTTACTCTCGGTATCTTAGCAACAATGTAAACCTGCTTTTCAGAGTCGTGCTCCAGAAGACAAATACCGAGTGACCTTAGCTCTCAACATACGCGTGTCTCTTCCGAACGACCTTGGACGCCTGCCCCACTGGTTGGGGCAGCGAGCCGCGTTGCATCACGGGTACGGAACTGGCAGGCGCGAAGCTGAAAACATCCGGAAGGCCAACGACACAAGGAGTGTTGTCACCTGGAGGAACACGGATGGCCTCTCCAACAGACACTTTGTAAATTATGAAAGCAAACTGCGTGACTGGAAGAAGACGAGTTGCCAAACAACTCGCACAGGTGTCCGAAGGTTGTTTTTTATTTTAAAACTGAAAATTCTTTTAGTTGGGTTTCTGTCGGAGCAAAATTCCCCCAGGAGACGCTTGTGAATGATCGTCATGAACATTAATATGGAAACGTCCCAGAACTTTTCAGTTCCTTTTCTCCGTAACCGGAAGGAGCAAATTACACAAATGCAGCATATACCTTTAGAGTATTAAGAGATGTGTCAGCGATTTCCTATTATTTTATCTTTACCTTTTCTTTTCGGAGATAACAGCATGAAAATCAATAAAAGAAGCTACATGACAGGAAAGGATTTTGCTTGGCTGCCTGAGTCCAGATAATTGGCAGCTCCGACGCATCTGACCATGCGGGTAATCACATCCGTATCCGAAGAGAGTTGTACGTGTGTAGTGGCGGATCAATGGGGTTCGGGAGATAAATCAAGTCTATTTCATCTTCCAGCGACTTATTTGTAATATTTGAATGGTTNTAACGTCCGGTCAAGTCAAGTCTATTTCATCTTCCAGCGACTTATTTGTAATATTTGAATGGTTGTAACTAATAAAATATAACAGATACAATTTTTTGAAGTTTTTACGTTCTTGCAGACTACTATAACAGATATTCTCGAAGGTTTCCGCGGCCTGAGTCGTGTATTGGTGGCTCTCCGGACTACGAGCAGACGCGGCACCAACCGGGAAGCTCAGCAATACTAGAATAGATTGAAGTTCGTGGTAAAAGAAATACAATTGTCTTCATTTGCTTTTAGTTTTACTATTTCGAACCAGTTTTTACAAAATAGGATTAAGCCATATTCTGAAGTTGAATACCCAGATACAATATATCAATAATAATATAAAGCCCCCTTAGCCTCCCCCCCCCCGCCCATTTGATCTAAACTCTCAACATATGAAGGAATACTTTGCCGCTTTATAATTTATTTATTTGATAATAAATATTAATCATTATACAATTTAGTGGGATAATTAGACCAGAAACGTAGATTAGAAACCGTATTAATCATACAATAGTTTACGTCTAACTTCATGTTAATTGTATCGCTCCGTATTATACACGTACAAAATCTCTCCAAATTGGTCAGATTATTGAAGTATATTTATTTTGTACCGTAGTTTTATGTTGTGAACAACATGGCAACATTTATCATAATCATCCATCATAATAAATAACAGTGCGAAGTGGGATCAATGTCAAAGTGGCAACGTTCTCCGATACAGATCAAAGACACTAAGATTCTTTATCTCAAGGTCAATGCCACTGGACCTTTCGTTCAAAGTTGCTCTTGGAAAAGTCGTTGGTTGCACGCGATCGGAGTTCCTTTTTTTCTTCTTCCAGGGAGTGCACCTCCGTTCAACACCACGAAACAGAAGAAGGGCGACTGTAAGAGGACCAGAAAGAAATCATGTGGTCCATCACCAATTATTAAATTAAGATCCTNTGAGGATCCTCGATCGGAATTGATGGGACGGTCCCTTGCTTGCTTCCGGAAAGTGAATTCACGTGGCCATATGCAGTTCGTAACTGCTTTCTTGCCTAGAAATTTGTTTTTGTACGATAAAACGCTGCCCCCTCCGGTAGCTTATGACTAGTGTGCTCGCTGGACGTGGAGACACCCCGGGTTCTATTCCGGAAAAAGTAGGTTAGCTTTTCACTTCAATGTCTCAGTTCATAGCTAATATGATGGAAAAGTGAATTATCTATTACTTAACAACACTGTTGTAATACTTGGATACGACAATCTAGATTACATATAAACGCTTTTCCTCCCAAAGTAGTTCACGACGTGTCTAGCGATTAAACCCACGTAGAATTGGGCCTCTCTTGCGCTCGTTGTCGTGGACCTGAGACGGACCGCACCGAAAATAGATTACGTCAAGTGGCGGCTGGAGAAACTCTTTTTTTGGTCCGCCCGACATTTCTCACCAATCATTTGGAAGCGGGAGGTTTGTTATAAAGAACTGACGAGACAAAAGACCGGTCGACAGCGGTTAACGCAACTCCTATTGGCGGCATGGAATATACGATGGACGAACAGTACGAAAGGACGACAGACATATCAATATATATATATAGGAAGTCTACCGAGAACGGACTAAGACATGGTCCATATATGGCAGAGACAATGATTTTGCGACTTATTTGAAAAGAATTGGAAAAGTTAGTGACGGACTACGTACTTGCAGACGAGACCATATCTTATGGGAATGTGTCTTATATGGACCAGAGAGAGGACAATTTGTCAGAATTATTAAACGACTAGGACTGACGTCATTAAACGACAAGAGTAAATTGTAGGAAACAAAATTGATATTTCAAGCTTTTTTACATTATGTAGAACAAATTTGAACAATAAAAGCAGCGATGCATGAGACAAAAAATGACATCTAGGAAAAAATTAGTAAAGCCGGAAGAAGCGACGAATAGGTACTTAGCCTAAAGGGCAAAAAGCGAAGCACGGATTCAAGGGAGAAGCAGAGACCCCGGAATGATGATGTTGCAAACGGGGATGTTATACATGTGTTGTAGAATTGAGTTTAATCGTGTATTGTAAAAATTTTGTGAATAAAGTAAAATGACATTGTGTTATAAATCTATGCTGTCGGAATTAATATTTGACGTGGCATTTCCGACGAGAGAAAATAGAAAATCGAGTTTGGAATTACCCCATCACACACTACAACATGAAAACATATTATTACGATACTGTGTATTAAAAATACTTTTCAAGAATAGACATATATTTTTATATTTAATTTTTCCAGCTTGAGATAATACAAGCTTGATGAAAAGAATAAAAATATCGCGTTATAAATAAATAATGATGAGCCATAAGTTGTATTCGTCCGGTGACATTTTGCTCAATCGATCCCGTTCCGACCTCATCGAGCGAACTGTGTATGTAAAACGGTCCGCGGGCTCAGAGAAGTTGCACAGCGCCGGGTTACGGACACAACAAAACGCCCAAGCACCTCATTTCGCGACTCCCCCCCAGGGGACTTACATCTAGTAAGTACGTGTTTGGCAAACACGGGGCCCCGAGCTGAGTCTGGCATTACTTCCACTTACTTGTGCCATGCTCCTTCCTTTCTCTTTTCTGACCTCCCTTGTTCACCTCTTGTTCTTTCCGATCCCGACGCTATTAGAGCTAGGGTAT
>NNCF01131685.1:25522-46147 GCA_002313205.1 Laupala kohalensis | reverse complement strand
ATATATATATATATATATATATATATATATATATATATATAGACTCATGCTTTGGGGCAGTGGGCTCATTAATACTATCTTCATAATTAAAGTAGGTCTGCATTAAGCGATTAGAAACTATTGTAACGTTTTCTTCCTGCATATGTGAATACGTAAGGCAATACCGGAATATGAAGATTGTGGTTTTTCGATAAACTACAGTGGACTCTACTACGACAGTGAAGACCACAGAAAAAGGTAGGTTTGTATTCCAGTAATTTTTGCTAATAATCAGTGAAATTGCATTCATAGAAATGTGAATACGAACAGAAGTCCTTCAGGAATTTTTTTTGAACAATATCTCAGAAAATATGTAAGAAGTAGAATTACCCCAGTGATAATCTTTACTTTTATTAAAATGGTTCCGTAGATTTTTACTTGAATTGCTTTCATAAGTCTGTGACATTTTTCACGCGACATTCTCCCACATTTGAGGAACTACTCGATTTAAATATTAATAAAGTGTTGATTAAAAAGTGTCTGTTCGTACAGAGGTATTTCCAACATAAATTATTCTACTGAACTGAAAAAAAAAGTGCAATTGAATCACTTACATTTCTAGGAAATGAACCCCCTTGTAATGGGATATTTTGTTACCAACCATCATGTACTCTTTTGTTCCCAACTCAAATGAGGTAAAACCAAAATTAAGTAAAAGTTATGTACTCAATTCGCTCTTCATTTATAAGAAGCACAAAGTACGGAGTGTATTTTAACGGGAAAGTAATTATTTTTGGACAGGATTAAAAATTATTTGCGATACTATTCGATTACTACAATCATAAGCGGGAAAATTTTCAACACAAGTGGAGATATACTGGCCCACAAAATTGGCGGCGCAGTAAATTCATCGCTCCGTAATTTGTATGTTTTAAAATATATTAAAATGAAATTTGGGCTGAGGGAGCTCCTATGTGTTATCAAGACACTCCCGTATTGGGAATCTTCTGTGCCACCCCCATCGCGCTGGGACACCCTTAAAGGGAAGAGAAATGCAATTTTTGAGAAAATCGAGCAAAAATATCACACTTTGAAATGTCAGGGAGAGCTAGTCTTACATATGCAGACTCGATAATGTGCACTCCAGTAACTGAGATTGAAAAATCACACACATCTGATGACCCACCCCCTTCTCCCCCACTCTCTCTGAAAACTGTGTATTTCAGATACTCCCAAACTATTTTAGGATTGTGTGTGCTTCTCCAAGGATCATGGTTTACGAGTTTTTTTTAATCAATGGTAGAAACCATCTGCGAGCCACCCCGTTCAACATTTCACCCCATTTGTAGTTCAGTTTTGTGAAGCAGTGTAGTTCCGTGTGAACTGACATTTCTCAATTTGAATGTTTTGAAAAGGGGAAGCAACTTTTCGGCAGTATCCTCCTGGGTCCTAATATACCAAAACTACAAAGGAGGACTTGCCATTTAGAAACAAATGGGATAAAAAACTGGGACGAATTTAAATTTTTTTTATCTTGACCGAAAATTTTGTCCAAATTTGAAGAGCTGTAACTCAAAGTATTCAAGACAAAAAAGTAATTTGGTCGACTTAATATACTTATTCTAGATTGGTTGTCGTCAGACACATTTTTTGGAGATATTTGGCAAGAACCTAAAAATTTCCGAAAATTAACCGGTTTTCGAAGATGGCGGCGCAAATTTGCGGGGAAACTTTTGGAAATTAGTTAGGGCCTTAATCCTTATAACACGTGAAAAAATTATCTCTACCCTAATTTTGCATCCATTCGTCTATTTTGATGACAGTTTGGCTAAACTGGCACCGATAAGAACACAATTTTGCGTCTCCTTATCAGCGAGATTCGTCCAAACAAAGTTGACGCCTCCTGCAGAATACACAGAACCTTGGCGGTTTCCCGACACATACCTCTCCTTCGCTCCTCCTCACTCTTAACACACAGAGTTGCGTTGCTTATACTCTCGCGAAGGTCACTGTGATAACAGCAGCGATAAGCTTTTGCATGAAGGTCTCACTGGCAACGTCATACGAACCACTCGCTTTCTTCTATGCAATCCCCCAGGAGGCGCCGCGTGCCAATCAAAATTTGCTATCGCTGCGGGATACATCTCGATTTTATCGTACTTGTTTATAAAATGTTTATAAAAAAGAAATTTTATTTTTGAAATGGGTAAATGTATAATCGTGGCCCGGATTATTGTCCTGGACCCGGTTTTTCTTAGGAGGGAGACGGATTTTATATATAGGCCCTCTAGGCTCTTGCTTAGTGGCAGCGGTCTCATTAATACTATTTTAATAATTAATCTCGAATTTAAAGTTATTTCAATAACTATTTTCTGAATAATCTAAGGTTTGTTAAAAATTGCTACTTCTGAACGAACTTTGTTGTAGCATATTAAATACGAATTTGTTGGTATTCTCTTGATATTATAGCACGTAACTTCCATTTTTATTGTTACCTTATAAGTATTCCTTGTTTGCTTCTGAGAGTAAATCAGTTTATTGTCATGTACTGTTTGTAACCGTTTTTTGAACAATAAATAATTTAAAAATTTAATAACCTTCGGAAATTAGCAAACAAACAAACAATGCATATGGTTGAATAAAATGTTTAAGAAGTTTGAAATATACTTGTTACCGAATACGAGGTAAATAGTTTTTACGCACACATTTCAAAACATGACGAGAGTGAATTCGCGGGAACTAAGCTATTACATTAAATTTTTTCTTTTAATATCACGCGTGAGGAGGATTTTTTTCACCGAATTAACCCAAATGCGCAAGCAGTAATAACGAACAAGTGATTTCGTCACGTGCTCCTAAAAGGGACATAGAATGTAAACGAACAAGAACACCTCAAGAATGATTTTGCTTTTCACTTACATAATTCCTCGTGTAGTTTAAAAAAAAACTAATCAATAAAAACTGTAACATAATTTGCTTATTGTAGTTTCTATGGAACAGTGACGAAAATGTATATAATATATTGTTTCTTATCATTTAATGTTTTACTTCAAAGTTCACCGCAAGTGGATATAAACTTATTATGAGTCATGTAAAAAAGTCCTTAAAAGTATTATCTGCAAATACAAAATAGATACGAAAAGTATATTTCATATAAAAATATTTGTTTTAAGTGCATCGAAGGAGCTCTCGCTTACTCTCATCCAGGTATGGTATCAGATGTCACGGGTATGTTGCCAGCGCAGGGCTTACGCAGGGCAACTCCTATCAGCCACCTCGTTGAGGAAGCGATCAGTGGACGCACAGAGCCGACGGAGAGACAGCTCTGTTTATAGCAAAAAGCAGTCCCAAAACTTATTATGTAGATCCCGTGATTATGAAGAAAAGTATCTCCAGAAAATTCAACGGAAGTGACATTAATCGAAGATGTAATTCGTTGTATAATAATTAAATTTATTTTATGGGAAGTATAACAATTATTTAATATATAGTTTCGTTAATAGAATATAGTGTAACTGAATAACTGATGTGTCGATCATTTTTGTTAATTTCCATCAACCTCGTTTAAATTAATTATCGTCACATGAGTTCTTCTTTTTTAATGTTTACTTTGAGGTCAATCACGATTTTGTTTTTTTTTGACAATAATTATGTTCTTCCCTAAACTCTCTTACTGTTCTTCCGAATATTTTGTTAATCAGAGTTCATAAACTGTGTTTAACTCATTAGCCCCACACAATGAGGAACTTCCTGAGTTCCTGCTTTATATTCAAGTGGAAGGGAGAGTGGTGACACCCGAGCGTCTACTCTGCCCGCAGTTGCCCGCGATTGCCCGTAGAATACGTCGGAGTGCAGATTGCGGGCCTCCTCTACTCTAAATAAAATTTACGGAGACGCTTCAACACAAAATTTCATTCGAATAAATCCTCGATAGCAAATATAAATGGTAAAATGGTTTTTCCTTATAACCCCATCCTGGCCCGGATTTTTTCCAGTTTTCCTTCTGGTAGAAGCGGATTTTGTATCGAAGCTCTCCAGGTTCGTGCTTCAGGACGGCGGTCTTTTTTAGTAATTAATCTTGAATTTAGAGTAATTTTAACTGTTTCGATTAAACAGTATTTTCCGAATAATCTGTAGTTTGATAATACTTGTGAAATAACATTTTTAGATTTTATTAAATACAAATTTGTTGTTATCATAACACGTAACTCACAGTTTTTATTATTATATTAGGAGTGTAAAGCTGAAATTTTAAATCCTCCTCCGCCTTAGGGCCCTTGATCAGAATTGATGGGATGATCCCTTGCTTGCTTCCGGAAAGTAAATCACTTAATTGTTCCCCACGGGGTCATACGCAGTTTGTAACTTTTGCTTTTTTGACAAATTGTGTTCGTATTTCTCTGGATTTTGTTGATTCTGAGACAAGACCGCGATGACGTCGTGAAATGCTGATGACGAAAGAGTCGCTTGTGCTCGCGTCATTGCCTCGCTGTAGCAGGTTATGGCAGATAGCCAAGGGAAAAATCCCATCGTTCACCGAATTCCCATAAAGCAGCCTCGCTCGTTGCGCTCTGTTTGGAGAAACAGTTGAAACGCGAGGTTATCATTTGACTCAAGGTTCAACATCTATTTCCGACTGCAATTTCCTTCCTTCGAAACAACTCTTAAAAAAACAGCTCTGACCAACTGCCGAGCTCAAGTACGTATGTTTCGAAACTATCGGCGTAGCAAATAATGGAATTTCCGAATTCATTTTTTACCCTTAATTACGCTCATTTCACACCCTTTTTAATGGAGTGACCAAGTTGTATCTCGGAAATATTCCCATGAAACTGAAAATTTTTACATACCTTCCATCTATCGTATAATTTATTTCGTTAAGTTAGTACTAGCGTAGGTAGAAGAATTAAATCACAAAAATGGGCGTAAATAAATAGAGTAACATGGACTTATTGTGACTTGAACTTCAAAAACTTACCTCATCCGTCATTTAAATGAGATAATTGCAATTATAATTGATTGTGTAATAAATACATTGCGTGTTATAAAGAAAAAACTTATTTCAAAAAAATATTTTACATCATTTTTATCTGTACGTCACCGGACATTGAAGAGGGATATTCCAGTTTCTCCTTTGAGGTGAGATGCACGAAACCATTGCGCTCAGCCGCCATGTTGTTTTCTTCAAATGAGTCAAGCGAGTTCCTGAATAATGTATTTACTACGCTATTAACTGATAGATACAAATTAAATCATGTTTCTCCTTCATTATTATTCGTATTGTTGCGTTTTAAAATAATTAGAATAAAAATAAAGAAAACAATTATACATGTCAGTGATTTGACAAACTTGGAGAGCTGCTCCCACCTGAACTTACATGTCTTCTATTGTCGTCTCATTGAACATTCATGATTCGTCATCCAGGTTACGCTTATCGCGTCTTGGACTTCCTTAGTGGTGTGGACCGGGTATATGCCCAGAGGGTGGAAAGATGAAATTAGGAATATAGCCGGATATTTACCCAGAGCTGTTTAAAGAATCCAAAAATTGGATATTTATGAAAATAATTAAATTTATTGATGTTTCTTGGAGCATTACAGATTTCTATTCCTATTTTGTATCTGAAATCATTAATTTAAAGTTATCATTAAATAAATGAAAAATACAGTAAGGAATTTCTGTTATTTGAAGAACTTTCGAATATGTTGTGGTTTGGAGAGTAGGATCGATTGCTACTTCGCTGAATTTTTTTGTCGTTTGATATAATTTACATTTTATATATTCGCTCTGTTTTATTTGCGACACTCATCTTCTAAAATGCAACTAGTCTTCTCAGTTTTTTTCTTTCTAAATCAGTATGTTCTCATTTCGTGTTAAAAAGAATTAAGTTGCTTTTACAGTATATTAATCTTATAAGTAATTAGAAACTCTCTTCAATATAATGTTGTTGTTTTTTTGAAAAGTTAGCATTTTGGATCATTGTGATCTGTCGCGTCCTTGGCTGCCTTGTCTCCGATATAATTTATGAAATTTTCATCAGAAAGAATCTGATTGACACGTATTCTTTTTTGTAAGAAGAAGGCAACCAAAATTTTGAACTAAGGGAAAGTAAATCCCCAATGTACCCTTTTAATTTGGTGTTTAATTTAATAATTTGTAATTTTTGTAATTTATATTTGTGAATCTAGTTTTTGTAAACCTTGTTATTTTGAAACATTGATTGTCTTCCACGTGATCATTCGCAGTTTGTGACGGGCAGTTCCATTGTGATGAAATTCTAAAGGAAAACAATATAATGATTTTATCATCTCATCAAATTTTAATGAGATCAACAAATACTTTTACCTTCCCGGGTACTTATGAATTTTGGGTATATTCCCTGAGAATATTCCCATTCCCATTGTACTTCACTAATCCTACCACATGCTAATATTAACGTCGGACAACTACATCTGGGCAAATTTGATTTCATACTTTTACACCAATCCAACGTTTCTGTTGACTACGACTGATATTGATGTATCATTTTTTATTTGGGTTTAACCACCGTCTTTAGTTATTACATACTTGTGAAATCAAACCTTCATACACATACGCGTAAATTATTTTTACAGAATGTGTAGAAATTTCGTGCATTGAACTTCTCTCGTTGATTTTCAGTCTTAACTCTTATGTGAGTGACTCATGATGGGCTAATTTCAAATTAAATATGTTAAGTGGTATATTTCTGTCATTATTAACTATAATCGTTTTTGTATTAATTAGAATCATTATTATATTAAGAAAACGTTTACGTCAATCATCATTTCATTATGCAAATTCTCTCGATACATGGTGTAAAAATGAAAAATGCTTTTGAAAATTTTGAAAACATTGGATGTACGAGTACTAAACACGAGAGACTAAACTCCATGATCGGATAACAATAATTTTAATTCATTCGAGAATATTATCATTTTTTTAAATATCACGACCTATGCATCCGTTTTTAGAAACGGACATAATACTCAAAAGAGCATTGAAAATGGTGCTAAGGGGAATTATGTTTCTTCTATTTCATTGTTGGCATACACAAAGCACGAAGGTATGTGGCCACTGCCCTACATAGCGAACATTGAGGTCAGAAATTCCGAATCTGGCAATTGATGCATGGCATCGGTCCAAAACAAGGGGAGCAAAATATAAAAAGTCCCTGACCAAGTACTCAGAAGTCCCGGAAAAAAAGAATTTCATGTGAAAAGGAAACTGTATGGTGTTAAATCTATACACGAGAAAAGCTCATCGCAAGATGCAATTTTATCATTGATATTATTATTTATGTTATTGTTATTATTATTGTTATCGTTATTGGCATCATCCCTCTTCTTCAAATGTTTCTCGAAATGTTCCCAGAAATTTAGCGTAACAGCGGGTTTGACTTGCCAAAGCATGCTACACGTCCCATAAGCTCAATGCAACTTATTTCTCTGACTGGAAAAATTTTCTTAGTATATGACAAGTGCTCAGTATCACGGCATTCTGCATTATTTTTGAAACTGTAGCTTTTATCCCCAATTCGCCTAAGATATTATTATTATTATTATTATTATTATTATTATGTATTTTTATCTCAGCTGATGTTGGTACCTTTCTTCCAACCGGGAATGAACCACATATAGCAGCTACAATACTTTTCTCAGGATATGGGCAGTTCCCAACAGTGCTGTTTCTTTTGAATTCCATCTAGATTTATATATCCTGGTATTTTCTGTATATTGATAATTCCTAATTTATTGAAATTTATTGATAATTCCTAATGCCCCCATCACTACTGGTATGATGTCTGTTTTTGTTTTTCACATTATCTGAATTTCTATTTTTAAGTCTGGGTATTTCGTTATGCTTTGAGCTTCTTTTCTTGAGATGTTCATATCTTTGGGCACTGCGATATCTATTAATCGACAAGTTTTGTCTCTATTGTTTCGCACTATAATATCAGGTTTGTTAGCAGCTACTGATCTATAAGTTACCACTTGCTGGTTCCAAATGATAGTTATGTCTTCTTTGGTCGTGACTGGATGTGGGTTATGTTCATACCACTTGTCGGTTACATCTATCTTGTATTCTTCACAGATTCTGTAGTGTACAATTTTGCAAACATTATCATGGCGGTGTATGTATTCATTTTTTGCCAAGACTCGACCAGCCAGAAACTATATGGTCTATTGTTTCTTCGTACTGTTGGCACAACCGACATTTACTATCTATATTTTCTCTCAAAATGTGTTTATCTTGTGCTGGTCCTGTGCTGCTACCAGGAGGCTCTCCGATTCTCCCTTGAGATGACCTGTTGTCAACCAGTTAAATGATTTTTCTCTGTCTGTCAATTTGTCTTCCATCTTGCGTATTGACTGTCCATGCATAGGTTTACTTCTCCATTTGTCAAAAATTGTGTTTTTTATTTTCTCCTTGAAGTTTGATTGGTTGTCTTCAAATGAGATCTCTTCAACTGCTTGTTCTTTTGTATCTATAGATTTTCCATATTTTAATGAATTTTTCTTAATTGAATTTATATTATTTCTTAGTCGGTCACACTTCTTTAAGAGTCTGAGATAAGTGTCATTGGTACTTTGGTAGATAATAATAATAATAATTATTATTAATTAATTAAATTTGTAAAAAAATTTCTTATGTATTTTGAACAGTAATTATGTTGAATCAATGTAAAATTTAAAAATATTTGTTTTTGTTAATGACGTACTTATGTAAAATTTCAGGAAATAAATTTCAATTATTATTATTATTTTTATTATTATTAAAAAATGTATTATAGATAAAAGAACACTTTGCCACTTTGAACAATTAATAAATTTGGTTAATATTGTTAACTGTTGATTATCTATTTGATAAGTTAATGTATTTTATATAGAAGGTAATATTTATAAAATTTGTAATATATTTATTTATTTATTTCATTAATTTATTTTGTGTCTTGTCTGCGTCTTCCGACATTTCATGACAATTTCCTTGTCTATTTTTCTTTCTTCACATTTTTCATTTTGTCTAGTCTGGTTCGCTGTCCCTCATTCGTCAAAAATGATTTTCAAACTGAAATGCTCCCCAGATCCCTCTCCGGGTATCCCCCCCCCAACCCCCCCATTGATCCGCTACTAACTGTGTCTATCACTAGTTGGCTATGAAAAATATCGATAATCATTCTTTAAAGTTCCAACTAATGGTGGGCTTCAGAAATAAAATTTTCTCCGAATTTTACGTGTTTTGTTGAAACCAATGTAAGTGACAAATAATTAAAATATGAACACTCGAAATGCCACCTGTGATTTCCAAAAAATCAATTCTGACGAATAGTACCCAAAGGTATGTACTACGCCTCAAAACCATCATTTTTTCCGTGTTATGACAAATTATTGAATTTAATAACGGTAAAAGAATATGTTATAATATAATATCGATTTCCTCGACTATCATTACACGATACATACAATACATGTAGTTGCTAGACTCACGAGATGTATACGTCCACGCTCCCTATTGATCGCCATAGCAATTAAACCAGCAACATAAGACCGATTATCCAGCATCGGCGTTGTCAATAACGATTTTTGTTTTGCGAAAAAAAGTTGTACGCCATCTTATATTTGACCTCGGACTTCATACTAAGATTAAGGTTTTTAACGTTGAGGTCAAATATGAACGAAAGTCTATTTTTGCACGCCATTTACTTATTTATATCTTCACTAGCTGAATACTCGGCTTTGCCCCGGATCTTTGTTAGACAAATCTTATTTTGCTGATGAAAAAATAAAATTCATCTATATTATGAGGAGAAAATTCTTTTACTTACTGGTTTTTAAAGACACGTACGGTGGTGAAGGGATTGCAATGTTTTAGGTGCAACCCATGGTCATTTCCTGTTGTCACATGATGGAAGCACTTTCCTAGGATGGGAGACAAATCGACTGAGCCACCAGTTCGGTTGTTTTTTTTCTTTCCACAAAATGTGAAGAAAGTGCTGTGAAACCAGTTTTGGTCAAAAGTTAAAATTTATTTTATTATTATCAATATTTTACTTCTTTTGGCAAAAGGAGATTCTGGCCATGAGGCCTCTCTGCTCTTCCACCTAACCGTTGAACTTAGGAGAGGGAATTGGGNAGGGTTTGAACCCACGCTCTACCGCTCAGCCAATGGGATCGTGGAAGCGAAGACGCTATGACCACCGCTACGACCACCGTCGGTGTATGTACATACTATTTTGTACGTATTAAGTATAAGGATTTCTGTATAACGATTACGGTTGGTTTTTTAACTGACATTTTGTCTAAGTTTCTCTGGAATAGTTTTTAAGTCCTTCCTGTACTTGAAATAATTATGGGGATAATTGATTTGTTAGTTGAGCTCCTGAATTTGGAATGCTAGGTTGCTGAATTTCCTGTTTTGCTCTGCATAGGTCTTTTGAATGTTGATATTATTGGGGATGGCTACATCAATTAAGAAGGTTATCTTTTTGTCTATGAGAGTTAAGTCAGGTCTGTTGTGTTTTGTTGTATTGACAGTTAATATGGTTCTATCGTAGTAAAGTTTGTAGTTGTCTTTCTCCATCGGTTCGGGGGAATTGTGATTGTACGGTTGAGGATCAGTTTTCAAGAGATTGGTTTGTGAAGCGAGAGGTTGATGTAGAATTGAAGTTACTTGGTTTATGGCGTCGCGTATAGACTTGTTGAGCTAGAGCTGTGCAACCGGATATCATGTTCTATTGTTTCACAGTTGGCATTATGCATATGCATTACGCATATATTTCTCCCGTGTCATGGAGAAGGCACGTGGAGAAGATATGTGATGACATTTGGTCAGGTGAAAATGTCGACGAGCCAGGAATCGAACTCGGGACTCCTGCATTGATCGCAGGGGTGTTAACCACTACATCACCCGTTCGCCTTCCACGACTGTTCACCATTTACACCCAGACCTAAAACACGGAACTTTGGCATTACACCTTCTGCACCTGTCACTGTGGTAAGATATTTAACTATGTCCTTAAAATAGTTTCTTGTCGGTATGACTCCATCTTGAATCGACATCATGAATTAATTATTACTATTATTGACGTAGAGAGTCTCACGTGAATTTTATCTCCTGCATCCAATGGAGAGCTATATTTTGTGTGAACACTTACGAAGTGATTCGCAGAATCCTTATAGCGCTAATGAATATACGCTAAATATATTGCGGCAAAATTCCTGAGTGGGTGTGTTCGAGAAACCTTTCATATTTCCTCACAATTTGCTGTCGGTTGTATTCTTGGAATAGAGCCATAGGAAGGTCTCAGCGACGACAGTTCCCAACACGTTGCAGTCCGAAGCACAATAATTGACTTCCGCATGAGGTCTTTTGATGGTACGTAGTATCTTTTAATCTGCCTCCACAAAAGGTTGCATTTGTGTCTCTTGCGGGTCACCGAGAATAACTTAGAGCTTTTCATGAACTTTCTATATGGGGGATCTTTCTGACACAACCTCTGTTCAATGCTGTGTGTTCCATTCTTCGTAACATGGTAGAATGATGATTTCTAAGGCGTTATTATATTGCTCGTGGTTTTACTGTCGCTAGAAAGCTTTTTCGGCTGCATAGAAACCCAGTAGCATAGACTGGGAACACATATGAAAGAGTATCGAAAAATGTAATAACATAAATGGTATTGAAATGAAAAATGAAAAAAATATGGGCTCTAATGACCTTCGATGTTGACGAGCCCTAAAGCCCCAACAAAAAAAGAAAAAAGAAAAATGAAAATATTGAATTGAAACGTAAAAATTGTTTTCATTCATTCTTCCTTGTTTTATTTTATTTTGTGGTTTCATTTGAATACTTTTTACGCTTCATTGCAATATTTTTATGTTATTATTATTATTATCATTATTACCACCTGATAATTTATAATACTTTCATTATGTTGCTAACATACACTATTTCCAAGGAACATGGATGATCTACAAATCCAGGCCACGATCCTCATGTAGGAGTGTAAATATTTAAATTAAAAAGTTGTTAAAAAGGTGAATCCCGAATAACATGCAGATTAACAGTAAAAATGAGTGTGGTACAGTCGGTTTGTAAAACCTATGTCAAGCAAAATCAACGAAACTCGACACTATAACTCATGCCTGCATATTTTGTAGTGCCATTTTCTTCGTAATTGTCATGTAATGTCATTTTGTCACGTAATGTAATGTAATCTCATGATGAATGATGAGATTCTATAACCTAAACTCAAGAAATCATATTCGTATTCAAACACGTGGTTAAGAATTTCTATTGAGTCATTTTTATCGTCAGCTTTGTATCGATGTTACGTTGAATAAAATCCGACTATATGTTTTAGATGAAAATGACAATAAAATATGGAATGGGGTAACATTACCGAGCATTAAAACACAAGGAGATTCACCCTTTATTTTGCTCAATACATGACAGTTCAGAAATTGCGTAGTGCTCCCTAGAAGGAGTCGGTATCTGATACCGTTACTCTGCGATACAGTGGTGTTACGTCGCCAAGTATTATAGGATTTGTTTTATAGGGCACATTTTTATCTTAATGTCACTGTAATGTATGTAGTACATAGATGTCAATATGTAGTACATAAACGTCATGTAGTCAACGACTCACTTGGACCGTGGAGCAAAAAGAAACGAATGATTAGGTAGATGTTTCAAAATTAGTCCCCACATTTTTCGAGAAGCAAAATTTTTTTTGCGTTACGCGATTATGGACGGCCCCTAACTTTACTCTATTTCCGTAAGTAGATTTTACTTCTCCGATTCTACCTACTTCTTTCCGTTTACCCTTTTCCTAGAGGGTGCGTCCCACAGGAAAGACCCTGAGCTGAGATTGCAAAGATGTCTGTCTGTCTGCGGTATTTCCACTGCGCGTTCGCCTACAGTTCATGACTTGTCAGTGCTCTGTGGAATGTTTTTCGCNGTATGCCAATAGTGACGGACTTATGAGGGGCGTTAAAGGTGACTATAACCCCCCCCCCCTTTGGACCTGACCTCTTGACAGATAAAATAGAAGTTGATAAATGGCATACTTTGTAAAAGTGTTTCCAGATTAATAATTGTTATTAATTATAATTGATATTGTTATTAATAGTATAATTGTTATTGTTATTAATAATACTAGATTCATAAAATTAATAATATAAAATAAATAAAATTAATAATACCATATTAATAAAATTAATAATACCAAATTAATAACTTTAATAAATATTTGTTATTGTTATTAATAATACAAGATAGTTAATTGTTATTTATTTCATGCATTTCATTTAAAGGTAATATTTGTAAATTTGTGTTGTAAAACTATAATTTCTAAACAAAAATTCTCCCCCNNNCCCGATTACTTTGTAGATCCTCCACTGCAATCGATGACTATCAAAAGACAACTAACGCATTTCCCAGTTGCGCGGGAACTGCTCTGTGTGACATCTGGAAAGAGTCAGTTGAGGGAGAATGTGGGCAAAAGTTAATGGACAGCAGAGGACGTATGTTTGCAAGTCAGAAATATACGGCGCATACACACACTGCACTATTCTTTTCAAGGGAAGAGGTTTAAAGGTACTTTTTCGTAGGACGGTGTCGTACTCAAGTTTAGTCTCCTTTTTACAGTTTGGTGGAATATATTAATTCTATAAACTAATATGAGATATTCATTAAAACTTTTGCAAGAATTTTGTGATATATATTTTATTGCTGCATGCTTTTTCAACGAACCATATTTTGGAGAAAAAGACTTGGAGATGATGAAACATTGTTGTTAAGGAACGGAAGGTACCAGACTATCTCGTGTGAGTGAAAACCTCGACCAGTTCGACCGAGTGGTAAATTATATCTTCGAATTTATGAAATAAAATGAAACTACTCCTTATATAATTCATCTTTTAGTGACACTGAAAGGTTGCGTTTCAGATGAATGTTGAAGCTTTTCTAAGAATATCTGTCGACCTCTGATTGTCTGGAGCTTCATCTACGTCAAAGGAAGTATACTATTGAAATAAACCTTTTGTTGGTGAATAAATTGGCTTCGCAACCACACATTGACACGACAACCGCGTTTTCAAAAGCCGTCATCTCCACGAGAGAAAGGCCGGTGCAAAATGCCAAGCGCGTGCATTGTGCACGGGACGGACGGCTATTGCTGGCCGCATCGTCGTCACCGGCGAAAACAAGGGTGAACCGTCACGGCAGGGGTTGCAATGCGGAATTTCACATACTTCCGAAAAATATTACGCGCAGTTTCTCATAATGGTACCAATCATCTGTACTTGGTCACTTGATTATGCCGAGTCTCCTTCCCTTTTTCCCTAACCCAATAAGAGGAGAGTATCGAGTAACAGGTGTCGCAAAAGAGGCAGTAAGGATTTCTGCGTACTAAATATAGCTGATATGAGAAATTACGTGCTCAAAGTTGTGGACATGACTGACGCTGCTCTCTTAAATGAAGGACCCTAGCTGAATCTGGGCCATCCTTTCGAGTGTTGCCATGGAGACGCGACCGCGTCGCTCTTCCCTCGTCAGTCATCCTTCTCTGCTGCGCGGCCACGTGCTTCGCGGTGGCGACGACGATGTACGTCAGAGCGGGACGGCACTTGTGTCTTCCACGAGATATCCTCCCCTTCCCCCGTCATCACTCCGTGCCCTCCAAACGCCATTCCGCTTCCGAGACGAAGCCATGCGATGACGTGAAGCATTATGCTTCCGACATGCGGAAATGGAGGACGCATCCGGTCACGTAATAGACGGGTTAACACGAAAATAATAATATAATAATAATAATAATAATATAATAATAATAATAATAATATAATAATATAAAGATAATAATAATTTAATAATTAAAATAATAATAATAATTATTATAATTATAATTAATAATAATAAAATCTCCTTATTACGACTACCGTCCCCCCTCCTACCATGGAGAACGAGAGATATAGATTGTACTACGACATCCCTATTCATACTGACAAAACAATTACTGCCAACAAACCCGACATCCTCCTCCATGATTTACAAGAAAAATGTGCATTTCTCAGTGATGTCACTCACTCAGCAGACCACAGCATCAATAAAGCAGAATCAGAAAAAAAATCCAAATACACACCTTTGGCTGTAGAGTACAAATAAATATACAAACTTAATTCCATAGATATCATTCCTATAGTTATTACAGCAAATGGTTTAGTAAACAAGAGTCTTAGAAAATACCTTGGAAAAATTGGACTAAACTCAACTGAAATGATAATTAAAACACAGAAATCAGTTATTTTAGATACTTGTAGAATAGTGCGCACTGTGTTAAATATGAATGATTAGCACGGAGAGAGGTATGCCGTAATGGCCCCTCATTATGTACCGGATGTATGTCTCCGAGAAAATGAATCAAAATATTATTATTATTATTATTAACACGAAGAAAAAGAAGAGACTATTGGATGTAAGGCTCAAGACAAAGACATAGTAGCTTTAGAAATGTTAACTAGAGAATAAGTTCATACGTACTTTTATATACGTAGAAGCATTGTAGCCAAGGCGGGATGGGAGATGTATTTCTCCCCCCCCCCTCAATACCAAATAAACAAAAAGACATAATGAAAGTAAAAAAATAAAATAAATATACATAAATGTGACGAGCGTTTGAGTTTCTACTGCAAGTAGACTTCGCTCTAAAACAAAAATGTTCAACCTCGTAAAAAATACTGCAGATTATGACTGGATGTGTCAATACACATATCTATAAATAATTCGACAATGGAACTCCGATTTCTTTCGATGTAGGAAGGATACAGAAACAATTGATCTCTTAGAATGCGACTGCCCACTTTTCGCTTATGAACGAGGAGAATATCTAAAAAAATTACGGGATTTGGGACACAATAAACTATTTTAAAAAAAGTACATTGACCGAAAGGAGGGAAAAATTTGATATTTTTGATACATCTTGGTTATTAGAAGGAAGTAGTAAGAACTTTGTAGAATGAGATGGAAACATTAGGATCGTTGTAGTTAGCGGCGAGTGAAGACGCTGGTCGAATTGTCAAGAAATCGAGAAATTATGCGAGTAAATCTGAATGTGTGAAATGCCTCTGGAATGACTGAGTTGGGTTCAGGGGATATAGTGTGAAAACAAATAAATATGCCAATAATGATAAATAAATGTCATTCAAGAATTCAGGGTGTAAATCACACGCGCGGTCGATAAATTCACACGCGATACTAACACACGTTTTGTTAATTTGCATTATATAATTGAAAATAAAAAGTGTGAGGTGATATCACCGCTAATTCTGCACTTTGACAAACTACCGTCGGCAATCCACGCCCATTGACGAATGTCTGGGGAACTGCACGAGCTTCAGAATCTTCAATCGTTGATAGCGACTTGTGCACGTTTCAGCGCTCGAATTGAAGAGATTGCCCCCGTGCAGAGAAAACTTGGCTGCACCTATGTTATTTATTTGCAAATTATTAATTATATCAAATATGATCCAATTCACGGCGATAGGATTTCGGTTTGACTGTCACCAAGCTGTTAGCTGTTGTCTGTAGCTCTTGGACTTCTCGTTCCGCTAAAACCGTTTTCCGCGGACCACTTACTGATTTTTTAATGATACGAAAACATTTGTCAAATAATGTTCTCAGAAATTTCATTTTGTTTTCAAATACGACATACATATATTCAATAAGACAAAAATAATATACGTTTTAATATTAACTAATTGCAAAGATTTAATTTAATACAATAATTACACTGATGCAACAAAATCGTAAGAGGTTGTTGTGTGTACTTTGTCCAAGATGTATATTTTCATCAATACCTCATTGAGTATCAATTATATCAGAAAAATGTTTTCCATTTTTGCTATTTGTTACCTGTTTCTCAAGAATTGATTTGAGGTAATTTTACAATCTGATGTTTATACCGTAGCGACGAGTTTCATCAGAAGATTCGAAATACAATTAATATACAGATATTTTCTGGGGACCACCAAAATATTCTTTAGAGTCACCAGCGGTTCTCGGACAATCGATTGGGAACAGCTGCTCAGTATGATGTCCATAGTCCATGCCTTCTCCAGATAAATATTGCTCTGATACCTTATTCTTTAAATCCTTGCTCATCAGCGTGTTTTGGAGAGAGTTTGAAATGCACATATATAAAGGGATAATTTTGAGTCGTTACAATGTATATAATTTCGTATCCTATGAACTTCCTCCAACGTAGAAACATTTCATGAAGGATAAGTTTATGAATTATCTAGTGCGAAAATAAAATTGTATTGAATTGAAAAGGGCTTTATTTGTTATTTACAATATGGTTACAATATAGCATAGTTTTGGCGGGGCTGAGGGCACGTTCGCCTGTGATTTGGCCCTGTAGTTACCGTGGGCTGTGCTTACAATATCCTGGTATTCACTCTTAAGGAACTTGCCAGTTACGCCTTCCGCACTTTCGGTCATAATAGTGTACGATATAGCAATATATTCTAATGTTAACGAAACAAAATAAAGTTTAATTTATGTAATATACCCTAAGGAGGAATATAATAGAATTAAAATTTTATGGCAACTGATGTGTTCGTTAAGCACCGTTGGGAACTACATGTATAATGTATACAGAGTTACACAATACACAATACTCTATATCTAAGTATTATACATATTTACATATTACACATCATTACATATTTACAAATCACTTTTTCGTTTATTCATTTTACTTTTTCATTCCTTACAATCATCTATTGTTCATTTCATCATCCACCAGAATTAAGGGACCTGTAACAGAATTAGGAAAGGCCGGCAGAATCATTCTTATCCACTACTTCTAAGTCAGCAATTCTTTTTTCTCTCTTTCCTCTAACTCTATTGAAGAAATTTCCAAGGAGTCGCACTACCGGTGATCGATTATCCCTCGTGACTTCGATACCTAACGTTACATCTCGCGATCCGTCCCCAAAGATTCCTAGATCGTTCAGTCGCAACGCACTGTAACAAGATATGTATCCAGTCTTCATATTCTTCTCAGAGTGGACAAATATGACTCAATAGAATTCTCGATTTTCTTAGTTTCCAACCCCCGAGTCTGAACCATGCGTAACCCGCTTTCGCGGCTTTGTTTAGCCAGTGAATGTATGGCTTCCTTCCCCCATTGAACTGCAACTACTACCTGAACCATTAGTCAACGTTTTTCTAATCTATTTATTACTGTCATCTATCTTTCGTGATTACGTAATGCCAATTTTATTTCATTCAAATCTGCTCTGTAATTGTCTATGTATAATTCTTTGTCCCTCATGTTACGGAGGTTTAGACTCAATAAAAGTGTTTTTATCTTTCCCCTCCGACCTCTTTGTGTACTTTCTTCGAAACAATGTTTCACGATTTCATTCATAGAATAATTCTTGATTTCTAACCAGTATTTAAACGCTCTTAATTTCAAAATTACATTTAGTGAATATTCTCCCATCTCACTCCGCAGTCTGCAGTGCTTCTCGGAAGGCCGAGAACCTCTTTGAAATATCCATTCTGTAGTGGATAAAAAACGGAGTTGTTAGTGCTGCCCCAAATTTCGACCCCATATGCAACGACCGGTTTAACTAATGAACTGAACATCATGTCTGTGAGTCTAGGTGATATTTTAATTGCAGATTTCCGTATTTCGTTCAAAGCGAATATTCCCTTACGCTTTGCTATCTCTTATGTCTATACCAGTTCAAGTTCATAGATATATTAACTCCTAGGTAAGTGTATTCTTTCACAACATCAATTGCCTTTTGCTTGAACGTCCATCTTTAATTTTTGCTAGAAACCCAACCATTTTTAAAAACCATAATTTTCGTCTTGTCTGTATTTATTTTTAATTTTGTATTATCACAAAATTGTTCTAAACTTTGTAGTCCCACCTGTAGGCCCGTAATCGATTAAGAAAAAAATTACTAGGTCCTCTGCAAAAAGTAATCCTGCTATCGTTATCCCTGAGATTTCTCAGACTGGTGCATCTATATTGTCTCTAAGTAGATACTCCCTTAAATCGTCAATGAACAGAACGAAGAGCAACGGTTGGATGACACATCCCTGTTTCACTCCAATATTCACAGAAAAAAAATCATTAACAAAATTTTCGTGAAGTCTAACACATGCCTTATCCGCATTGTATATTGCTCGCAGTGCATTGATAAACTTTTGTGAAATACCCTTTTCGCCCTGTCTCCCCCAGAGTTGAACCCTGTCGACAGTGTCAACGACAGTTTTTGAAAGTCCACGAAAACGCAATATAACTTTCCCCTCTTGACGGACGTCGCTTTCTCCACGAGTGAATTTAATACATAAATGTTATCAAGTATACGCTTCGAAATCCCGCCTGAAGTGGGGATAGCATGTTATGAGTTTCTACCCAGAGTCGACTGTTTTTGCAATATTTTACAGAACACCTTACCCACGACACCGAGAAGAGATATTCCTCTGTAATTATTTGGATCATTTATGCTCCCTTTATGTTTGTATATTGTGTACGGCTCTACTCCAACTGTCCGGAAAAGTTCCCGAAGACAACACATAGTTGAAAGTTTCTAATAAAATTGGAGTAAGTTCTTCGCTTATTACTTTTATGCCTTCTGGAGGTAAACCATCCATCCTAACCGCTTTCCCTCCCTTCAGGTCCGCAATTGATTTATAAATTTCATCTTCTGAGATTTGCCCATCTTTTTCCGGAATAGATATCTCTGAGTATTGAACTTGTTCTATATTTCATTTCCCTTCCTGCTCCCCTAAGAGTATTTTCTATATAACTAAATACTATACCACTAAAATCGAACAACTCGATGAAAATCATGTTAAAATATTGGAATATTGTTAAAAATTACACGTCAACTTCTGAAAATCGCGAAGAAAATATTTCTCTACTAAATGATGGCGAAATCTTATCAAATCCTCAGGACATCTCAAATTTGTTTAATTCTTACTTCTCAGAAGTAGGCAAAATAACGAACTCAATATATCCAAATCAATGTCCTCCAATTATATCCACCCACGTACCCAATTCTATGTTCACTTCCGAAACTAACGCCAGTGAAGTCATGAGAATCATCAGCTCATTAAAAAACAAATTTTCAACAGCCATAGATGATATACACGAGTTTATTGTTAAATTTTCGTCCCACGCTATATTAAATGTACTCATAAATATTTTTAATAGTTCTTTATCGGAAGGTGTGTTTCCTAAAATATTTAAGAGAGCTAAAGTGAAACCTTTACACAAGAAAGGAAACAAACTTAATATTGGAAATTACCGACCAATATCTCTACTACCCACTTTCTCAAAAATCCTAGAAAAATTGTTCTATAAGCGTCTTCTAGACTTTTTATCAAAAAATTACAATCTCTCTGACGTTCAACACAGTTTTAGGAAATCCTTTTCCACTACAAGCGCCATATTTTCTTTCTTAAACGATATGACCACATCTCTTGACCGTGGAGAAAATCCTCAGGGTGTTTTTCTTGACTTATTCAAAGCATTCGATGTCATCGATCACGAAATTCTCCTTTCCAAATTGCATTCTTTAGGCATTCGTGGACTTCCACATCAAT
>NNCF01131685.1:0-10359 GCA_002313205.1 Laupala kohalensis | reverse complement strand
AATTTATATTTTAAAATTAAGATGCATTTATTAACAATGTTAAAATTATAGATCAGTTTAATTTTAAGTTGTATGGAAAAGAAAATGAATTTTTTATGTTTTATATTTTTGAAACAAATTTTATTTAATAATTAATAAGATCGTTAACATCTAATTTTTTTAAATATTAAAAAAAAGGTAATAGAATCACTTTAAATTAAGAAATATAGCTTAAAGATAGTGATTCATTTACATTGAATAGATTTTGTGCGATTCAAGTGTTTTTAAGTGCACCAATATGGATATGTGATTTTTAAAGAGGGAAGTTTTAGTCTGGCTTGAAAATTGTTATTAGATATATTAACATGTAAAAAAATTCTAAATGATCGGATTTGCAGTTAAATTTTTTTAAAAAATAAGTAATTTTAGATAAAGTAACTTTATTAATATTGATTAAAAATGTGCCAGCTGTCGCGGTTAAACATTAAATGTAAACGATTTATATTAAAATTGAAGTAAATTGTATAATAAAATTGTTATTGGGTGTAGTCATTAGTTGGTGAAATAATAAATGTATATGGTGAATTAACAATTAAATTATTTGATTCTTTGAAATATATGTTAAAAACTAGGATTAGATACCCTATTATTATATATGTAAATTTAAATATTTTAAATATTTATAGTTATGTTCTTAAAACTTAAAGAAATTGACGGTATTTTAGTCTTTTCAGAGGAATCTGTTCTGTAATTGATAATACACGAATTGATGTAATTTAATTTAGTAAAGTTTGTATATCGTTGTCGTAAATTTATCTTAAGAAAGTTTATTTTTGGGGAAAGTTATTTATTTTTATGGCAAATCAAGGTGCAGCTTATAATAAAGTAGAAATGGATTACAATTTTATGGTAAACGAATAAATAAAATTAAAAAAATTATTGAAGATGGATTTGATTGTAAATTTATTAATTAATATATTGATTTAAGCTCTATAATATGTACATATCACCCGTCACTCCTGTTATAAAGTAGGATAAGTCGTAACAAAGTAGATGTACTGGAAGGTGTATCTAGAAAGTCAATATTTATTGGAATAAAATTATTAATGTTATTATTTATGTTTAAGAATATTTTATTAGAAATACTTTTTAATGTTAATTGATTTAGTAAAGTTTATTGACTAATTATAGAATTTATAGTTAATAGTACTGTAGGGGAATTTATGAAATAAAAAGTATATTACATAGAAGAAAAATATTGTACCTTTTGTATCAGGGTTAATTAAATATTTTATATGAATGCGTATATTTCTCGAATAAAAAAGAGTTATTTAAATATTTAAGTTAATGTATAATAATTATTTATAATATTTAAATGGAAATGAAATGTTATTCGATTTTTTATATATCTAGTTTTTTGAGAAATAAATTTAATTTAGATTTTAATTTAAATAATTGAATATTATATTTGTGTTATTAATTTAAAATTAAGATTTTTGGGGATGAGCTTGAAATTGGAAATTATATTTTGTTTATAAATCTATGGTTGTAAGCTTAGAATTAGCTATTATTTAAAGTATGTTATAGTTTTTTGTGAAGATTTTTTGTTTAATTAATTTTAAATATTAAAAACATAAAATGAATTTGAGTTTTATGATATAATGATTGAATTAGTAAATTAAAATTTTTGTAAATATTTATTTACATGAATTAAATATAGAATTTATTTTATTAAAGTTGGATTTATATTTATATTAAGGAATTAGGCAAAAAAATTTATTATTCGCCTGTTTATCAAAAACATGTCTTTAGGAAATAATTTAAAGTCGAACCTGCTTACTGATTTTTTATTAAAGAGCCGCGGTATTTTGACCGTGCAAAGGTAGCATAATCAATAGTCTTTTAATTGAAGACTGGAATGAAAGGTTTGACGAAATAATAACTGTCTTAGTATAAATAATTGATTTTTATTTTTAAGTAAAAAGCTTAAATTTTTAAAAGGGACGAGAAGACCCTATAGATTTTTATATCATTATTAAATGAAATTTTTAGAATATTTATTTAATAATTTTATTTGATTCGGGTGGTATTAGAATAAATAAACTTCTTTTAAGTTAAACAAAAATGATTGAATTTGGGATCCTTTATTAATGATTAAAAGATTAAAATACCTTAGGGATAACAGCGTAATTTTGTTTGAGAGTTCTAATCGATAATAAAGATTGCGACCTCGATGTTGGATTAAGAATATTTTTTGGTGCAGTAATTAAAAAAATAAGTCTGTTCGACTTTTAAATTCTTACATGATCTGAGTTCAAACCGGTGTAAGCCAGGTTGGTTTCTATCTTTTTATAAAATTTATATTTTAGTACGAAAGGACCAAATATAAAAAATAATTTTTTGTTTATTGAATGTAATTAAATTATATTGACAGAGAAGTGTGATGAATTTAGAATTCATTAATGTGTTGTTTACACATATAATATTGTTATTTTGAGATTTATTTTTAGGATATTTTAGATACCTAATTATATTCATTTTTGTGCTAGTTTCTGTGGCTTTTTTGACTTTATTGGAACGAAAAATTTTAGGATATATTCAAATTCGTAAAGGACCTAATAAATTGGAATTTTTGGGATTATTACAACCGTTTTCTTATGCAGTAAAGCTTTTTTGTAAAGAAAGAACTTATCCTATTATATCAAATTATTTATTATATTTTATTTGTCCAATTGTGAGATTATTTTTATCTTTAAGAATTTGGTTAATATTTCCTTTTATTATAAATTTAATTAGAATGAATTTAGGGATCTTATTTTTTTTTGTTTAAGAAGATTTAGAGTTTATTCAATTATGTTGACCGGTTGATCATCTAATTCTAATTATGCGTTTTTAGGAAGTTTGCGTTCTGTAGCTCAAACAATTTCTTATGAAATAAGATTAGCTATAATTTTATTAAGAATTGTTTTATTAATTGAAAGATTTAATTTAATAATTTTTTTTATTTATCGAGAGAAGATTTGATTTATATTTTTGACTTTACCTTCATTTTACTGTTGGTGTGATTTACCTTTATTAATAAGACATTTGCTCTCATGAAATAATTTGATGTTTGTTTCGGGTTCTTAAGAAAAATCAGGTATTGTTTGCTGAAGCGTTATGGACATTTTGCAATATTTATTATCTTATTAACTTGGTTATTATTTATTTATTTAATGCCTTTTGGCGATGTTCAGGCTCTGAGGTCTGCTCCTCCACCTAACCGTTGGACTTGGGTAAGGGAATTGGGAAGGAGAGATGTTGGGTTGCCGGGGAACTTACGGTACCGAACCGACAATTGTCTGGAGTAAGTGAGGGAAACCCTAGCTGAAAACCTCACCTAATTGGGTCGAGCAGGGTTCGAACCCACGCTCTCCCGCTCAGCTGGAAAATGTAAGCGAAGACGCTACCACTACACCACCGCTGTCGGTAATGTTGGTTATGATCCAAAATGGAATCCAAATCATTGATTGTTAAGGAATTTATGGATTCTTTACTGAATAGAAAAGGTATACTGTAATCCACTTTTGGCAACTAATGTAATTAACACAACATAGATCTTCTTTGCTACTGCTTACACAGAACACCAAGGATATTCCTTTGCGTTGTCAATTGTTAAGCTTTGTCTTCTATTAGAACTGTCATCTCATCCAGAAAGTTCGTTCAACTTTAATTGATGCGTTTTTAGCAATCCGACGGTAAACGGATTCATGTCTACATTACTCGGTCTACAGTATTCGCAGTGAAAGAATAGCCACGACAGAGGAGCCTAAAGACAACGTGAAAGTAATGAGATTGTCGACTTTTCTCGCTGTTGAGAAGTATGCGTTTTACTCGTGTCAGCAGAATCTTAGTGAGTTTGAGTTCGGATCCTAGAATCTACATAGACCGCTTTGTCGTGGAGATATTAATTGATATGCCAACTATGACGGACAAATGGCTCGATCATTAACCTTTGGTCGCAAGGAGACTGCTGAAAGTTAGCTTTTCCATCGGCTAACAGTCTTTGAGTGCCACGGCATGCCGTGTGGAGTGGGTGAAGCTACGCTAGGCCACACATATGACAATACCGCGCTGTCTCTCCATTGGTTACTTCTCGTTACTATTCTTTCGCCGCGGGGACTATACTGAAACCGTGACGTCATCTTTTAATATACGTCATAAAATTGTTTGAATTTGAACCAACTAGTTTTTCACGAAATCACTGGCTTCCATTTCTCACATTCTGCTTCGTGTAGAACCTCGTCAAGTATCTGCACCGCATAATACTAATGAATTTGGTGTCAAAAAAGCAAATAATATCTTATGTTTTCGTGGATGCTGTGTCTCACCTAATCACTTTATATCTTATGTCATAATTTAGGGCAACTTCACATAATTCTCTCCTTCAAATAAAAAGATATTGCAAATTCTTCCGTTGCGGGCATTTTAAAGAGACTATCAAATAAATAATTCATGTGAAGTTAAATTTTAGAATTCGGAAGAATGAGAGATTTTTTATTGTAAATAATACCTCATTTTTGACAATTGATTACCGATGACTAGAGGAAAAGTGATGATTACAATAAGATTCTTTTCAGAAATAGTACATTATAGGATTTGATAGGGAGAAATGTTTAATACGAGAATAAAGCGTCATTATGTCTCCATTCCATACGATCCAACACGTCATCAACTCACATGCAATTCCACCTTCGACCCTGGGGACTCCATACGGTAGCAGGCTTCCATTCAATTCAAGGACAGGCAATAAACGATGCTTATGAAGCTGTTCGACACACGCAATAGGTCTCCCCCACTCCTACCCTCCCCCCTCCCCCCACTCTCTCTCACCCCCACTGCTCATGCGGTTCAAGGCGCACGTTTCGGTAACACATCGTTCTCGTATTGTGACTAGCTCCATAATAAGAATTACATTTTCGAAGTGGGAGGGGGGGGCAGACTTCTTGACAGAAACTGATGTTAATTTAAAGTTATTTGTTATTGCATTTTATATATTATTCAATTGCCCATTTCCTGTTTTTTACTAGTTAAAATAGTGACTACAAATAATAATAAATGTATTGTCAGAAACGCAGTTACAAAATGCGCATGGTGGGCAATAAACTAATTTACTCTCCGGAAGTAGGCAAGGGACCATCTCATCAATTCCAATCACGAGTCCAAACCCGGAGGCGGATTTCATACTTAATTCTAAGATAAGAATGGAAATGGTTTGCTCCGTGTTATAATATCAATTAGAATACCAGAAAATTAGTATTTAATAAAACACAAAAATTTTATTGTACGAATATGTATTGTTATAAAATCTTTAAATATTTGCAAAATTTTGTTGATTAATTGTAACTATTAAAAAACCCTCTAAATTCGAGATTAATTATCGAAAATAGTATTAATGAACCACAACCCCTTGGGAAGAACCTAGATAACCTGCATAGAAAATACGCTTCTACCCAAAGGAACACCGGAGATATCCTGGGTATTTGACACAGATTACATTACAATTAATTTAAAAAATAGCACTGCCCTGAGTGATCCCTTTGGCTTCGTATCTGATTGCGTCATAACTCGCAGGATAAATCACGGACCAAAGAAAGACGTGTTTGTAACTAGTCACGCAAACCTAGATGAAGTAGCATGTAATACTTTTGTTGAAACAAGGGAAAACTTAAGCCAAAGTTAGCTTCTTGTAAAAAGGAGAAATAATTTAGAATAGAAATTAGGGCGGAACGAAATCAATAATACAAAATATTTCAATGTTAACTATTTATGTTTGTAAAGAAAAGTAAAATGGTGAAATAGCAGCATCGTTGTGATGTTTTTAGTAAACTCATTAATCCACGCTTGTTTGTTTCTTCTTACACTTAAATCTAATTTCTTTAAAGATATTTTTCTTTTAAATGTGTGTACATTACAACATGTTACATGAATTACTTATATTAAGGTCAAACACGTTTTATCAAGGATTCTGATTTTTTCCGAAGTAACTTGTGATTCGGATAACAGAAAATTTCAGATGATATGGGAAATAAATCAATTGATGTTGTGAAACAACAAAAGGATTCGCTGTTACACAGCACAGATGGCACATGAGCACGCGCTCTCCTAGCTACCACAACTGTAGCTTATTGTGTACCAATAATTGATACGTATTTAATCTTGTGTATTGAATTAGTTAACAACATTATAGACATAATTAAATAAATAATTAAACACTTACGACCTTTTATGGACGAGTAATATTTATATTTTCTGTGTGAGCTATTCACAGAAAATAAAAATATTATTCGTCCATAAACGGTTTTTAATTATTTATTTAATTAGATTTTATAATGGACGTTAATAGTAATAGTGTAATAGGTATATGTTACCAGTGTATCTACACATAGAGAAGATATATGAGAACTTTCGGTGACGAGACGGAAATCGAACCTGGGACCGCTGCTTCGATCTCAGGAGCGTCAACTACTTCGCCACCCATTCGCCTTTCACAACTGCACATAATTTCCCGAGTTTATGGCTGCATGGTTAGGTTTGTTTGGAAATTGTGGAAGGCGAGCGGGATGTGAAGTGGTTAACACCCCTGCGATCAAAGTAGGAGTCCCGGGTTCGATTCCCGACTCGTCATTTTCACCTGACCGAAAGTTATAACATAATAGATTTTTTTGCAGTATAGGTCACACAAACTACTCAATTTTAAAAGTTTTAAGACAAATAGTAAATAAAAATGTTTTGAAAATGAAATTGATCCGGATTAATCGAAAATCAGGATAAACGAGGGCCATATAAATTTGCGTCTATTGCATATTTAAATATTTTGACACAGTATAAAGCATACAATTATGTAGTTATTTAATCCCTAATCCCTCATGGTAGCGTGTATGGTGTGAATGCACTTTTGCTGTCTCTTCCAAGCTGCATGAGGAGAAGAATAATATGCAGAATACTACCGAATAAGGAACAATGGCGCAGTAGATAGGAGTCGCGTGTCTTTAAACGTGGCTTGACCTTGACCTTGACCTTGGTGGTCGCGTGGAGGGGGACGGGGGTTGAGATGGGGGTGGGGGTAGGTGGCGGGGATATCTAAGACACGAGGCAGAAGAAACAGAAGGAGAAGATTCTACTAGACTCGCGAGCAACAGAAACAAGTAAAGAGACAATATTGTCTTCTTGCCTTATTCTTGTCGTCTTTATTTGAAAACTTGGGAGAATAGAGAAGTACAACATTCTGTTTATCAGCCATTTAAGTTAAAAGACCATTGCTCATTACTGAATCGTAGCTTTGATGACATTGTTTGCGTGAAGACAATTACAGCTGGAGACAATTACAAGTAAAGATGTTCATACCGTTTTTCATGGAAGTACAAAATTTTCCTTCTTGCTACATAGAATAATGGCAAAAACGTCACAGCCGTAATAAATATATCATAATAAATCTATATAATATGATAATAAAATTACTATCGTCTCGTTGTTCACAAGAAGCTGCTTAAATGGACGAAAAATTTAATAATTCTAGCCGACCCTACCCGGCTTCACAACGTAGCTAAGGGAGGGGAGGGGGTGAATGATTAAAAAAAGCTCCGAATAATTAAAAAAACCTCTGGTAATTTCTTACCAATCCTCTGAGCACTAACACAAAGAACCATCAAATTTCAAGTGTCTCTCTCTAACAGTGTTCTTACTTTGAGTTGTGATATAGCTCTTTATTTATTGGAAACGTGGAATGATAATTTACCGGACATTAATCGCAAATTCCGTCAACAAGATGCTTTATGATCCATGACTTGTTCTGTGCCGGCAGAGTTCAATTCTCCGTTCCACAACTAGGAGCGTTTCCATGCTTTACTTGTATCGATAATTTTGATTCGATACCAAGTCCTCTTTTTGGTATCGATCCTTTTATGAGTCATTTTATAGGAATTTTCGTCTCATTGGATTAAGACTTATAACATTATTAATCAGTGATAAACTATCTTCTTGAACAGTATTCGATTCTTAGTAGTTTCCATACTTACAATTAGAGGTCGTTACTTACAGGGTATCTATAGGATCTGATATGGAATAAGTACGTGGTATCGATACTCGAACCTTAATTGTCCTTGTAGAGTAGTAACGTTTTGTCACTGAAGCGTTTTACTACAAATAATCAACCTGGGGAAAAAACTAGTTTTATCTATGACCAAATAGCGCGTGCGCCATAGATCGTTAAGTATACAAGTTGAATAAGCATTATCCTTAAAAAAAATAAAAATAAAAGCATGATGTGGATTGCTCTGCCAAATACAATAAGTCGACGATATCCCTCTGCTCACGGCATTTATTCGAGCGCGACCTTGACCTTCAGGAGGTGGGAAGACCTTCTAAAAATAGGAGACCGAGCGAATTTCTCGCATTTGAATGCTTCATTTGTTTTGTATGACTCTCGGAAACCACAGACCGTTCGTGACCTCAAACGTCAGGGTCTGGTAGGTTTCTAATTTCGCAAGAGTTAAGTCATTTCACGGTGACAGATAATTATTACTAAATAGTGAAATGAAGCCAAGAACAATTTTACACGTGGGTTAGATTTTTATTTCTTCTCATCGTCAACAGTCGGGAAACTGGTTTGGAAGGGCTTTCCTGTCTACTGTCAATCTTTTAGTTAACTTTTCTTTCAATTATTTTTTCAAAGATTTTTTTTCTTTCGAAAATTTGTTCGCCCGACAGCTTTGGCGTAATCGCTCCGAACGCACTGTTGAGCGGGAGATTACGGGTATGATCCCCGTTCGACCGAATTGAGTACGGTATATTCAGCTGGGGTTTTTCTTATCTAATCCGGACAAATGTGGGTTCGGTACCTCACTGTTCCTGGCAACCCAACATCTCTTATTCCCATATCCTTCTTCCAGATCATGTGCTTAGATGGAAGAGCAGACCTTTTGGTCTATACATAGCCACATCATAAAAATTATACTAAATAGAATAGAATATAAATTTATTTGTTTCAGCATTTTACAAATTTTTTTATATTTTTATTTATTACATTTTGAATTGTTCTTTTTTGTGTTTAAACATTTTGAATTACACTATATTAAAAACGAAACTCTCTAAGCTCTCATGAGTTGGTCAGAGAGTTTTTATAACATTTTTATTTTTTATTTTTTCTCTGCTACTACTACTACTATTATTACTAATTTTTTAAATGTTTATTTATAGTTTCACATCTTAAAATTAAAATTATTTTATTTTTTGATAATCCAATTTTTAAAATCCTTAAATGATAATTTGTTTAATAATTTTGGATCCATTATTATTTCTAATTGTTTACCCATTGATATCCTTTATTACTTTTATTAAATTCTTGTCTTTATTTCCATGAATTGAAATATATTTGATTATTCTGTTAATTATTCTAACAACCATGTTTTCAACTGTTTCTTAAAACAATGTTTTGATTCTAATTCAATTAAATTACTTGGGAAATTATTCATTAATTTGGGTATGATGACTTCTATTTTTCTTTCTCTATATTTATTGAAGTAGTAATTTTTTTTAAAAATTAAATTTTTTCCATGTTTTGTGTTTGTGTCCATTTATATCCAAAATATTAGGATTAAATTTATGTTTTATTAACAGATCGAATGCATATAAATATTTTACATTTAAAATTTTTTCATTTGATTTCTCCAAAACATCTGAGTGCTTTATCTAGTAATCTTTGGATTAATTTTGTATGCAAGTGAGATGTGGAACCCCATATGGTGATTCCGTATCTTATTACTGATTCAAATAAAGCATGATAAATAATTTTGAGTATATACTTTGGCGTGATTTCTTTTATATTGTGCATTTTCCATAGACATGTTCGTAGATTTTTGGTAATATATGGTCTTTCCATATAAATTTTTTTATCTATAATTACTCCTAAATATTTAAGATTACTAACTAATACTATTTTATCTGTACAATTACAATTTTGGAAATGTTAATGAATACAATTATTATTATGAAAAACTATTTCTGAATCTATTCTTTTTGTGTGCGGAGTTGTTATATGTAATAATTTTGTTTTGTATTTATTTATTGTAAAATCGTTTTCATGTGTCCAATTTTGAAAATTCTCAAACTCGTTCTGTAAATTTTGTAAGGCCTTATTTTGATCTTTGTTACGGGAACTTTTAACATTGTCATCTGCATAAATAAAAAAATTACAATTTTTAAAGCACTCCTTTACATCATTTACATATATAATGTAGAGAAGTGGGGCCAGATAGCTTCCTTGGGGAACGCCTTTATCTAAATTGATCCTGTTGCTATAAATATTTTCTATTTTTGCTCTATAAGATCTATTACTTAAAT
>NNCF01131680.1:100450-118937 GCA_002313205.1 Laupala kohalensis | reverse complement strand
AAAAAAAGAGGCCAAAAAGCACAAAAGTCAATACTAAGAGCTTTACATGCAGGATGGCCAACATGATAGAAGACGGGTTTATCGTTTATTAGGGAATGTGTGTCTTTTATGTAGAATGGCAGTCTTCTCCTTCACGTCAGAATGGTTGTCATATCATTTTAATTACTCTGTATTTTTCCTGATATTTGGAAGTTACTTACTTGTAATATTAATTCATATCCAAAAGAAAGAAGATATTACTAATATAAATAATTAATAACGTCTCCCCCTCGCGAGGAACGGCTAAGTGTCGGCACACAAAAANACACGATCTTTAAGCCGGATCAATACGATAAGCGGACTGTATTATTACTGAATACAAAATAGAATACAAGATGTGGCTCCAAGAGACGCTGTGCAACCGTCAAGTCCTGATAAGTAGTTCATCAATGAACTAAGGTACAGGACGTGTCAAACAGGAAAATACACATGAACCAACCTCGTTTCCGGAGAAACCTCTCTTCGCACTACTACTCGCGTTTGTCGGCATGCTAACTGCCATTCTCCTGCTTCAACGCAGCACCTGGACGCATCTGATCGCACTTTCGTCTACCTCAAGATCTTTCTTCAATCCTGTGGATATCTACTCAACTCAACTTCACTGAATTTCAACGCATCAATTCAACTCGACCTACGTCATCTCAGGTGAATTTCCAGGATCATCTCATCACGATGTATTCTGGGAATGTTTTATTAAACTGTCATTTTCTTGGAAACCACTACTAATTTTACACCTCATCCTTTCATTTTTTTACTGCTACAACCGTTAGTCCTTCGAACCTAATCATCCCATGAGCAGGTAAATTCAATCAATTGTCCGCACATTTATAGTCCTTCGAGCTAGATGTCTTTCATGTATACCCATTTGTCTACGGAACAAAGTTGTCTATACACCACGTCATCAAATAGTCTATCCAACCTTTCATGTATAACCATTTGCCTACAGGGCAAATTTGTTTATACAGTAATCATAATGAAAGATTTGACCAACAGCTTAACCCAAAACTTAAACAATCCTTAAAATGTACCTGTTTAGTCATTGTTTACTATTGCAAAAAGGTTGGTAATTATGGTTAGTATCACGTCCTTAAATGAGAAAAAAAATTTCAACAAAAGAAAAATTTAAAATGCCTTACCTGAAATTTTACTATCCTTATCCTTTACATCAAGAGGTTTGATTTTCTTTAATACAACTCTCGCCTCCCTCATTTTAAATTTACTGGTGCATGCACGATCTAATCCTCGATTCATTTCAAGTTGATAACCAATAAGAGATGGTTCCTCTTCTCCACAATTTACTGCCTCACACTTCAGCTTCAACGAAGGTGGTTCAATATCTTCGGTACTTCCAATATCAAGATCAGCATCAAATGATTTTTCTTCTTTCAAATTAAATTCAGACATTTCACAGATTGATTCAAATTTTACTTTTAAGTCTTCTGTTCCTTTAACAATACAGTCACCATTGCAAACAGAAACGACGTTTACGCTTTCGATTGGTTCACTATCTGTCAATTTATTATCACCAACATTTGTTGATGACTCATTAAAGGATTGCTCCCTTTCATAAATAAAAAGGACATTGTTCGAATCCAAGTGGCCTTTCATTTGTTCACTATCCGCAATCACTTCTTTATTCTCCATCTTGATTTGTGATTCAGATAGAAATTCCTGTTCCCGCTTAAAATTTACTTTATTACTTGTGTCACAATCATGTGCATTATCTTCAAGGGGATTTCTCAATTCTAAATCACTGATACATGAGGTGCTTTGTTCATCATCACCCTCCTCACATTTCACAGATACTGAAGGAACAGCAACAAAAGTAATAGGATTTAACTCATCCTGAAAATCTTCTCCACCTGTACACACTTCATCCTTTGCTATATCCCAACAATTGGTAATCCGGCCATTTGGATGATCATAGTTCACTTTTTCTGAGATACCCTTTAAAATATTTCTTTCATCTGTTTTAGGAGAATGTATTGATTGTAGATCAGTGTTATCAACACCGGATTTACTTCTGCCTTGTCTTTCATAAACTACATCTTGGTTATACATTACCCCATTTCCTTGAACAGGCAAATTCCTTTCTTGGTTCTTCAACAGATTCACTCCATTTAAAGGAGCATTGTTGCCCTCACTAGTGTTCCTCATAAAAGAAGACTCCGGAAGCTAGAAACCCAAGACATTAAAAAGAAGTATAGGCATTATTCTAAATATACACACACTGGAAAAAGGAACTTACATGTAGAGAAGGACACCTTAATGATGTAATCTCTAATATTTTTGCAGTTTCTGTAAAGAGTGTCACATCAGAATCACCTACATCAGCTTCTCCATAATACATCATATCCAAAATCAGTTTCATTATATTGTGTTCAACTTCTTTAAAAGCAAAAATCGTCGTCCCACCATCATTCATCAACAGCTTCTGCTTAGAAGAATAAAATAATAGTATCATAAAAAAAGGGTAGTGAAAGTCACAAGCAGTATAAATTAAAAATAAACACATAAAACAAATGAATAGCAAACATGTCTTAGAATATTAATGTAAAGGTGTTTGTGTGTCTTATTCTATATTTATTTTCATCCCAGAAATGAAGAAATGAGAAGTAATTCTCTCAAATAGCAATCCCGTAAATTGCCAATTCTTAACATAGTAGTACCATGGTAATTTTTAACAATATACAACACTATGTGGAATGAATTATCAATTTGCTTTAATATTATAGATTTATTATATGTATAATATACTAATCAATGAAAACACATATTTACTTAGTATGTTTTGAACACAATGATAGCTTTTCACACAAAGAAATGAGAATGTAATTTGGTTTCTTACTCTACACTATATATATCATTAATCATAAAATGTTTACAATGAATCATTTTCATGTCTCATGCATATTAATTCTTCAAAAGGCGAAGAGTTAAAAGATAAAGCATTAGGAAACTCAATAAATCAACAAATTCCCTTCAAAATAGTGACTTTCAGTATTCACAGGTAATCTAAAGTTATTTTTAAATAAGTCTGTAGCTTTCTGAAACAAACTGTACAAATAATTATAGTTAATAAATTTTATACAAACGTCAACCCTCTTTCTACTAAATTTTTTCCAAAGCTGTCCAAAATAATATTCCAGTGAACTGTCTTTGTATCACCTAGACATCTCACCATTATTTCCCTTATGTACCTTGTCCCTTCTACTTCTACAAACACATGTCTATCTAGCAAGAAAGATGATTATCATATACACATCCTGAAACTTCCATTTCCTTCATCATTTTTAGAATTGTTTCACAATCTGCATCGTCAAAAGCTCCCCTCAAATCCACAAACACTCACAATGATGCCAGTACTTTTCAATCTATGTTCTGTATATTCTAAACAGATTTTTTTAAAAAAAATTTTCCTTTTAATTTTACTCCGAAAATTTCCAAAATATAATACATTGCAACATTGTGACATTGCCATATAAGGATATTGGTATTACACATCACTCCAATATGCAATACAATACATGAGGATAAAGTGACAAAGCTACATCAGGAAAACACTAGCACAAATATAATAGTGTACAATTCTCGTAGTTTGCATTGTTCGTTTACAATGTAATGACCCGTATTTATATTTCCTGCAATATATTTTCTGCAAGCTAGTCAAGATTGCTAAAACTGATTCCTAAAATTCAGACTCGGAACTCTTCTATATTATTCATGTTATGTTAAAAAAAAAACAAAAGTGTTAATATCATGTTTACACAATATCTAAAATAGTACCTTCTTATCAAAATCAGACTGACATAAAAAAATAAACTGGACACATGTTAATTACTAAATAAATGTGTGACATAAGAATTTAAAAAAACTATATAGAATACGATAATCTACCATTAACGACCTAGTAAGGAATTTATATATTTCTTCAAGAATTCAAGATGTACATAAATTTCTACAAAAGGATAACTTTTTCTTTAAATACTGACAACAAGAATTAACACATGGAAAGTAAATGATAAACAAATTTTAACATAGAGATATAAAATGGAACATCAAGCGTGAAAAGTCATATTTCAAATCTAATTATGATATGAAGCCGAAATAAATTAATCACAACCTTACTCCTTGGGGAAATAAAAGTTCCTATCAAATGTTATTTTATAATTCAAAATCTGAGACTACATTAATAATATGCATTTCACTGAATAAAAGACAGAATTTTATGTAAATATGTAGCACAGATAATTTTCAAGTGTTGGCTTGCACTTTGGTAGGTAGCACAAGGATACATTGCCAATATGGAAAAAAGCTGCCATTTAGGATTCTTTTGCAATTGACACCCAGTCAAGAAAGTTACATTATTTAACAAGTAATTCAACAAATAAATATTTTAAAGGAAACTTTCAATAGTATCATGTTGTATGGTGGTACATTCAAAATTAATAAAGAAATCACACAATAATTATAGCTCAAATACCTATAAATACCCAGAACAGTACTGTACCAGTAATCACTTGCATAAATTGCAAAATTCAAAACTGTACTCAGAATAAATGAAGATTGATTTATCTAACATAAAACATATATTATAAATATAAGACATATAATCATTAATATAATAATATAAATCGATGGTCAAGAACCTGGCAAAAATTAACTCACGAATTATTATGCAATAGGGTTTCGAGATTAGATCAATTCTAAATTCTAGAAACTTAATAAGTCTACTTCTCTTAAACGAGTGTGTCATTAAAGTATGCAGATTGTGACGATACATTTTTCAGGAAATTTGAAAAGGAACAAAATCCTAAAAATGTCATTTTCTAATATAGGACAAAGTTATTAAACACAGAAAAATCTTAATTTAATAGAATGTCCGGTAACCCATATGTAGCATAAAATGTTTATCGAGGTAATGAGAGAGAAAAATTCAATATTCAAACAGTGTACAAACCCATAGGTTCAATATTGTACCAAAAAAATTTATAACACGTCTGACAACTAAAAAAATAATTTGCACTAATAGAAATAATATGGTCAATACATCATAACTTATAGAAAACAAAAAAAAGTCATAACAAAAAAAAGATTTAGTACACTGCAACACTACCAATAGAAAACTATGCTTGCTTCTGACATGATGCTATTATTTACCCGACTTACTATAAAATTGTGGTCAGGAAAAAGGAGTAAAATGTAACTTTTTAGATATAGAGGTGGTAGAAATAGATTCAACAATGTACAGACATTATTTCAAATGATAAAAATTCTCGCTAGTACTAATTCCGTAAGAAATGTTTGTCAACAAGGAGTAGTACATCAATGTACCCATAAGACATAATTGGTTATTACAACTTCAATATAAAAAAGTATCAAACAAATCAGTGAAATATGTTGGGTTTAAAGAATACAACGTTAGGTAAAAATATGTGTCCATATTTTACATTAAACTGAGTATTAACCCACATATGCCACATGAATTTGTAAAACTATTTTATTATTATTCCTAAATATTGTGTGCAAAATTTTTGTGACAGAAGCAACTGAGTTGGCTGTCGCGAGCACAATTTAAGTGCTAATAAACTATTTATTAGTAAATGAAATGTCATGTGCTCACATGTTTCCTTGATTATGAAACCACAGAATGTCTGATCAGAAACTGTAAATATTATAGTTACTTGAACTGTTTTAATGTCATTTGTAGCATTTGTTTAATTAATCATAATTTCCTAGTACAGAACAAAGTATTTTAATATTGTGTTGTAAAAGCACTGATTCCTAACTCAAAAATATGTAAACGCCCTAACAATGGGACTCTGGGCTTTCGCTTACACATGGTTGTAAATAATATTACTCTATTATTGTGCATATTACTCGTTATGAATGGATTTTTTAGTCATTATGTCTTATATTTAAGCCAATGTTAGCTTTCTAGTATTACCCTCACTACTAAAGAAACAAATCTAAAGTAATCAGCCTACTAATAAAACTAGGAAAATGGTCAAAAGTGGAGTAAATCAGATAATAATAAATTTATTGTCAAAAAACAGTACAAACTGCGTATGACCACATGGAAGACAATAAACTAATTTACTCTCGGGAAGCAAGCAAGGGACCATCTCATTAATTCCGATCAAGGGCCTTAAGGCAGAGACGGATTCAATTTTTTTTTGCATAAGTTCCTAGATAAGATAAAAAGTTAGCTGCAAGTTATAATACATATATAATGTTAATATGTTTGTAATTTAACACAAATATGTTTGTAAATTTACATGTACAAGTTATTATCGAATTATAGATTATTGTGAGTATAGTGTGTAAAAATCAAAAGAGGTGAAAAAACACTAAATTCACGATTTATTGTTACAATAAACACGCCCCTAGACAAANAGACAGATCCGCCTCTACCCGAAGGAAAAACGGAGAAAAACCCGGGCCAGGATGGGGCTACAGAATTTATGTACACAACCGTGTCAACGTTGAGTACACATAAAACTAAATTAATATGAGCCATACGGCAACATAATCATGCAAGAAAATAGTTTTTGAAATTGTTTTCAGTTATTTAAAAAAGTGCTACACCAACGGCGTGATAAAGTACAAGATGGATTTAACTTTTGTTAAAATCAATAAATACTTTTACAGAGTAGAAGCACTGGTGCCGGAAGTAGTTTTTAACCACGGATTTGAAGATATTCAATTTCATAATGTATTTTATATTCTTGGGCAGGGAATTATATAGAACAATTCTCGAATGATGCGGTCCTTTTTGGCAAAGAGTGGTTGAAACTCTAGGCCGATGAATATTATTACTATTGCAAGTATTCTGTTTGTGAACGAGACTGTTTCATATAAAGCAAGGGTGGAACTTCAGTAATTCGGTCTTAACAAACAAGACCGTTTCATAAATATGCTTGGAAACACTTTGATTGAGTTCCTAATAAAAATGAAGGACTCAACTTCACAAACTAATCTATGCCCTAAACTTTTTCAAAATAATGGACAACCATAAAATGAAATTGGAAAAGTGACAGAAGTTGCCAAGTTGAAAAATAAAATGAAACGAATGCCTACGCAAAATGAGATAAAATCAACACTTTACCCAAACTTGATATAGAATGGGAAATCACAATTCTTGTAAATGTGTCCTGTAGAGGTATTTTCAATCTTTTGGAAAAGAAAAGATAAAATGTTTTGAAACATAAATATAAATAAATGAATTACCAATGATAAAACAAAATCAAACTTTGATGCATTATATAGTTGTTCATTATAATGATATTATTCATTGCTCTTCAATAGTGGCTAATATATCCTTTGCAGTAGATGACTGTGATAGAAACGGTGTTTATACCACTCTTGTGTAAAATGCTATGTCACGATTTTGATGAATTAACTTGAGGAAATATTGAATATTTTCATATTTCTGATAGTACCAACATGGATTCAGCTGTAAATTTACAGAGGGTAGCACNTAGATTTGCCTGTTCTCAGATATGCTACACAAAAATGGTTGCAATATAAACCCAAAAGCAAGTCCGTGAGCATGAATAGTTCTATGTTTTGTTATTTGTAAGACATTACATCTAACAACACATTCGCCACAAACCTTGCGCATCGGAATATACAGTTTGTTCCATATACGAATTTGCCTATGTCATTCCTACAACGCTGAAGAAGGATCATGAACAGGAAACAATGATGTGGACAAAAAACATGACACACATGGTAAATTTAAGAAAAGCATTTTTATATGAAAGTTTCTTGAGAGAATTGTATGTCGGTAAGAAACTGGTTTGATTGCATGGAAGAGGATGTTTTGAGAAAAATTAATTAGTAAACAAAGATATTTTCAGACAGACTGCATGGATTCATTTGCAGTGAACCTTCACATTACCTTGAACTGAACTACCCTTAAATTAAAAAATCTTTAACACAATGCACTAAAACAGTAAAATAGTTAACACATATGAGAAATGTTTTACTCATCATCCGTTGATTTTGGTAATATGCAGATATCATGTGAGTTTCTTAACTCTGATTTGTAGTAACAACTTATAACTAAGTTACATTTTCCAAAAACACAGATATATTCATAACAACTTACTAGGTATTGTCATCAAAAAGCACATTTAACTGTTTCAAATACTTATTCCAATCTATCAAGAGCAAAAGCAATTATAAACACACATAAAAGTTTACCAGAGTAAATAACTATTACGTAACCTAACAGTTTATAGAACAAAGGATTCGAGAATAAGGAAGATTTTGCCTACCTTTAAGAATGGACTGTGCACTGATAAAATAATCTTATGTGCATGAATTAATCCTCCCTTTGTAACTATTATGCAATCAGTCAATTCCATTTTCTCGTATAAGTTGCCAACTGAACACATAAAGTGAACAGTGTGATCATTCAAAAGCATTAAAGGCATTTTATCACGATCTATAATAAATGCACAAAAGCAATTGTATCTTCAGTTCACAGGTATAATAAATATACTTCTTTTTAGTTCCAACAAAGCGCCTTTATAATAAACGTCTTCTAGAGCACATTTAAGAAATACGAGAAACCAAAGAAGAAAGAGGAATCGAATCGAACAAATTACGATAAATACATATTTCCTAGTTATATGTCAAGAACTGGAACATCGCCATCTTCTTTGTGTTTGAGAAACAAAAGCCTAATGACCTGTGTACCAACCTCGAGGTGTCGCTTGCAAGACAAGGCTGAAAACTGCTGAAAACAATATGTTAAAAGAAGTGTACAAAATATTTGTTTAAACATTGTGAGTCATTTGGTAATTTTCTTATTACTTAAAGGTGGTTGAATTGATTTTAATAAATATTAGCTAAGCATACACCGTTTTAAACAGAAAATACTTTTCCCATTAAAAGGTGCGTTGTCTCGTTGATGTAACTTGCGAGTTGGTCATTTTGGAAGCGGGTGCGAGATATTATCATCAACTTGAAGTTAAAAAAATAACACTTCTCAGAATTCTAGTTACAGGGTGCATTATGACGGGAATTAGTGCCGGTATGTAAAATTGTTAGGTAATTCCAATGTACGAGAAGCTCATTATGGTTAAGAAGTGTTATAGATTACCATTAATATACTTCTTAATTTTTGTTTACAGATTGTGCTGTGTAATTAATGTAGGATAATGAGTATAAAATATTAATACAAAGTATTTAATAGCAGTACTTCTTATCTAATAGGGTAAGGATTACCTTATTACAAATTATTTTATATTATATTATTATTATTAATAGTTATGAATAATAGCAATTACATAGAATCTAACCAGGGTTACTTCAAGTAATTGGTGTTTTTAGGAGACTAGTGGTATAAGTGTTGATGATAAATAATTGTATTCCTGATTATTCAATTAGGGAATGTATTACCACCAACTTCAAAAACATTCATACACTGGACTCATTCAGAAAGGAAACTTAAACAATTATTACAACAGAATCTCTAATACAGTATACAAGAATTCAATGAGAGTTTAAAATATATAACATAGAGCCTGCTGCAGGAAAAACATTACAACATAGGCGCATAAGGTGAACCACAGGGCAGAAATTAAAAATAGAATTGTAAGATTACACTGCTTTAGTATAGATATAGATTTTTCATAAATTAATGAAATAAAAGTTGTGTATTTAAAAAAACTAACTTATATATCTTTTAACGTAAGCTTAAATAATTTTTAATATTGTGTAACATTTTATAATAATTGTATTTCTAGAAAAATAATTACTATATATATTAAGGCTAATTTCTACTTTGGCTATGTAAAATTTACCTTGTGAAATGTATTTAATATTACTGTTTGTTATATGTATGTGTAGAATTCATTTTCATCACAACTATTGTTTGCAATATGATTTGCCCTACATCTATGTGGTTCAATATATTATTATTTTCTGATCCTACAGGTTATATAAGTTTGCTTTACAATATTAATATAAGTAGTGTAAGTATTCAAGTTGGAACCTCGTGCAAAGTGTAGCTTAGGATCATGTAGTAGCCATAGTTTTTTTTTTTAATTACNCCTACATCTATGTGGTTCAATATATTATTATTTTCTGATCCTACAGGTTATATAAGTTTGCTTTACAATATTAATATAAGTAGTGTAACTATTCAAGTTGGAACCTCGTGCAAAGTGTAGCTTAGGATCATGTAGTAGCCATAGTTTTTTTTTTAATTATACCTTACTTAAAAAGTATATTTTATGATTTTTACTGTAAAAAATACATATCATAGTAACTGTTTAGTAGTTTAATTCACTAATATTAACATTTTGAATTTACAGGTGTGAAAACCTTTTGAATTGTTAATATGAAATGGAAAAAAGTTATTTAAATTATAGAAAATTGTATCTAAAAAAAAATTGGTCGAACAGTTATGACTAGATTATGTAAATAAATGTCTTTTTATTATCATAATTATTTTGTTTGAATAATAAAGTATTCTTCTCAATCAGATAAAAACCATAAAGAAGGCCTCTTTATCGCTTTTAGTGGGAGCCTCCAAGCAATGTCTATGGTATATCAATGTACAGAGCCACTGATTAGTATTTTTACTTTAAACTTGAACCTACCTACATGCCTTCCCAGACCCTTCTTATAGTTTGTATATTTTTGATTGCAGTACATTAAAGTTATTCATGTTCTCATTGACGAATATATGTCCTGGGTGCACAAGAGGTCCCTTACAATTATTAGAAGAGAGAAGTCTCATAATTGAAATGTTTTCTGTTTCTGGAATATAATTTTAATTTTCTCTGGTTTTATCCTAGTCACTGTCAATTGCATCTTTACAAAGGACTGAATATCTTGTTTCTCTGTATAACATTTCATAATAATAATATTAATATTCAACCTGGGTGGTGTTCAAACAATCCTTTGCAACCAAAAAGAAAAGTTAGAAGACATTTAGTACTTCGGTATAAGTCTCTGCCCAAACAAATGAAGATGTCTCTAAAATGAAACAATTACAATTAACCAGTAGATAAATTAACGAGTTTAGGTATAAAAATAAAATTAGTTTGTATTTGGCGATATTCCAAAAAATTTATTTTCTTTCTCAGAGCTGAGTGCATAAAACAATACATGGTTCACAACATTGTCCAAAATTCATAAATGCTAGAGCAAAAAAATCTTCACATTACATAAATTACATGCCTTACACGTATATTAGATTCTATTTATCCACACACACCGACCCATTTATACTCCTTCAATTTTTCCACCAAGCAATATATGTCATACACAGGCCTCCACCCACACTACGCACTTAACTGTCACTTTGTTAACTAATGTGCATATGACGCTATTGCAAGTACTTGTCACCTCTGCTTGTTATTATGGTGCCCTGTCTGTCTCAACCTTTGTTTACACCACAGTGACACGCCTGACTGAACATCCTGCGTCATGCGAGTTAGGCAATCATATGGTGCTACAATACAATACCATGTTCCTAAAAAAATATTTTATACATTTAGAATAATACATAAAATTGTTACTATATTATACAGTTACTATATCATAAGTTTTTTTGTTTTGCTGTTCATATACTTAACATACTCTACTGAGTTATTACATTTTGTCACTTATTATGAATAATAAAAATGTACACAAGATTTTAGTTCTCACGGTCAGATTTTAAATTACCTACATTACCTTTTTCTTTGTGATATAAATCAATTCTTTAATTAGCTGTTTCCTGCATAGAGGTTCCATGTCTAGAATAATTACATTATTAAAGTGAAACATATAGCAAAGGCTCCTTGCATGTTTGCACAGGGCACATGTCATGACCCAGCATTAATCTAATTGGAGGAAAAATGTCCTAGGTTTACATATTTGTTATATATGGCCAACATACTTTTTTCACAATCATTACATGATACTTTGTGNAAAATGTCCTAGGTTTACATATTTGTTATATATGGCCAACATACTTTTTTCACAATCATTACATGATACTTCGTATACTATATTATTTCTATTGTCTACATTAATTACATCTTTCAGACGCGAGAAAATTTGTGTTGCCTAAATTATTTTTATTTCTAAAAGCAATGTTTACTTCTGATTTCTTTAGCTGTCTGGCTACAGCTTCGGAGAGTCCTTTAACATATACAATGGACTTGTACAGTACCTTTTGTGCTTTCTGTACTTGCTGTTGTTCGTTTCATGGGATAGTTGTATAACATTTGGTGCATTAGTGGCTTAAGAAATCCATTAGATTTTAAAATATTGCCCACCAATATTAGATTTTCCTTAAGGAAACATTTAAGTTATTTAAATTATAGAAAATTGTATCTCAAAAAAAAGTTGGTGAATTAGGNATATTATTTCTATTGTCTACATTAATTACATCTTTCAGACGCGAGAAAATTTGTGTTGCCTAAATTATTTTTATTTCTAAAAGCAATGTTTACTTCTGATTTCTTTAGCTGTCTGGCTACAGCTTCGGAGAGTCCTTTAACATATACAATGGACTTGTACAGTACCTTTTGTGCTTTCTGTACTTGCTGTTGTTCGTTTCATGGGATAGTTGTATAACATTTGGTGCATTAATGGCTTAAGAAATCCATTAGATTTTAAAATATTGCCCACCAATATTCGATTTTCCTTAAGGAAACATTTAAGTTATTTAAATTATAGAAAATTGTATCTCAAAAAAAAGTTGGTGAATTAGTTATGACTAGATTATGTAAATAAATGGGTTTTTTTATCATCATAATTATTTTGTTTGAATAATAAAGTATTCTTCTCAATCAGATAAAAACCAGAAAGAAGGCCTATTTATCACTTTCAGTGGGAGCCTCCAAGCAATGTCTAAGGTATGTCAATGTACAGAGCCACTGATTAGTACTTTTACTTTAAACTTGAACCTACCGGTATGCCTTCCTGGATCCTTCTTATAGTTTGTANTGGAGTTATTTATGTTATGTTAATATTGGCAAATGGCAATAAAATAACATATAATATTAAGGCTAACTTATTTAATGACAATTTTTGTACAAACAGATTTAGTAAAGGTAGATCGGCAACAATGCCCAAATACATTTTAACATATCTGACATACCATTCAATCAACACACTCTTTTTTACAGTGCTAACGATTGAAAATGAAATAATTAATACAACACGCAAAATGAAATATTCAGTTGGAGGTTGAGATAGACTACATGATAGTGTACTGAAGCTGGCAGCTCCTTGCATTAGAAAACCCTGCCTAAAATAATAAATAATGCACTTACAGTTGGAAGATGACAGTAAACTAAAGTGTGCTGAAATAAGCCCAATTTTTAAGAATTAGGCTAAGCACCCAATGAGAAACTATGGACCTAAAGCATAAATCCCTACTTTGGTCAATGTTTTTGACAAAATCACCTTTAAACAATACATTTACTTAATACTAATTAATGATAAATCATGTTACGTCGAATGAAAATGGGAGACGGGACCGGGATTTGAACCCGGGACATTGAGCTTTACGCGCTCATGCGCCTACCGACTGCGCCATCCCGTTCGCTGCACCTTCATAAGTGGCTTAACAATTTCATAAGTGGCTTAACAATTCAAGAGCCTATAGAATCAAATCATCAATTAATACAAATCTAAAATGAGTTTTAATATAGTGAAAGCATATATTAAGTACTTAAGTCTGTTTACAATACTATTATGTAAATATCACATCTCATATGATACGTACTTCTTGCATTATACAATTTAAGTAACCTATTAATGCAGCAGCATGGATTCCACATTTCTCCGGTTTTGTTATTAGTATATGATCTACTGTGTCCCAAGACCTTTTTCTTAATCCAAGAAAACAGCAATTACTACTTTTATCTAAATTGCAATATTTAAAATAAGTAACAAATGCAATTGCTGAAGTGGTACCTCTTCTCCTCCTCCTCCTTCTTCTTAATTGGCTCTACAACTTCTTGTGGGTCTTGGCCAGCTCTCCCACTGCCTCCTATCTTTCACAGTTTGTTTCCAGTTCTTTATTTTCATAAAATGTAGATCTTGGATTATTGAATCCTCCCACCTTGTTCTCGGCCGACCTCTATGCCGTGGCTTTAATGGCTTCCAATTTGTTATCATTTTAGTACTCCTTGTGTTATCCATTCTTTGTATGTGACGCAGCCAGGCTAATCTTCTCGACTTTATTTCTCTCACAATGTTCTTGTGCCGAATGAGATTCTCCAGTTCCTCATTGGTTTTAGTTCCCCATATTTCATCAGTGACTCTAGTCGGACCGAAAATTCTTCTTAATATCTTACTTTCAAAAACCGCCAGTTTTTGCTCTACTTCTTTATTAAGCACCCACGTTTCGGACCCATACGTAACAACCGGCTTGATAGTTGTGTTATACAGTCGGAGTTTCGTTCTCTTTAGCAGTAAGGGACTTCTGAAGAGTTGCTTGTACATATAATATGCTCTGTTTCCCGCCATTATCCTCTCATTAATTTCTTCAACCGTGTTATTAGTGGCATTTACAATTGCACCCAAGTATTTGAAGGCTGGTACATTTTCTATTTTACTACTTTCAGTTTCAATTTCTTTTGACTTGCAAGGTTTTACTAGAGCATTTACTACATTTAGTTTTCTTGGTGTTTACTACAAGGACTATCTTTTCTGCTTCTTCTTTTAACTTAACAAATGTATCTTTCATAGCACGGGTTGTTTGAGCTATTATTACAACGTCGTCTGCATGAGCACATACCTGTCTTAGTCTAGTGGATATATTCCCTCTTACGTCTAGTTCTTTTTAGTACGTTATCAATAGTCAAACTGAATAGGAGAGCTGATAAGGGGTCCCCTTGTCTCACTCCCATATTGATTGGGAAGCTTTCAGACAGATCCTTATTTATCTTTATCCTGGCTTTCGTATTTGACAAGGTAAGTTTAACCAAATGTATTAAATTTTCTTGGACATTGAGTATTCTTAAATTTTCTATTACTGCCCTTCTCTGAAGAGTATTGAAAGCCTGTTTAAAGTCTACAAATATATTATGGACATCAATGTCATATTCACAGCACTTTTTGTATATTTGTTTCAGGATTTGTTCAGGATACTTGAATATCAAAAATACAAATGCACTGTCCGAGAATTCAAGATTTTGAAAATAATTTTTCAAAATTTTTGATAAAACTGCTGTAAGTGAAATCGACCCANATTACTGCCCTTCTCTGAAGAGTATTGAAAGCCTGTTTAAAGTCTACAAATATATTATGGACATCAATGTCATATTCACAGCACTTTTCGTATATTTGTTTCAGGATTTGTTCAGGATACTTGAATATCAAAAATACAAATGCACTGTCTGAGAATTCAAGATTTTGAAAATAATTTTTCAAAATTTTTGATAAAACTGCTGTAAGTGAAATCAACCCATAGTTTGTCACATTAGACTTACTGCCAGATTTTAAGATTGGTGCAATATTTGCCCTCCTAAAAGGCTTGGGAAATATACCATGTATCAATGAAAAATGTGAGCCAGGGGATTTCCAATAAAATTAGAGGTTTTTTTAATATAGCTGGGTCAATACCGTTGTCTCTGCAATATCCTTACCCTTTAATATTTTAATTGTATTAATAGTTTCTATTTTATTCATTGTATACAGAAACAGACTGATCATTAGAAAGGCGGAAGGAAGAAAAACAAATTCTGAATTAGTTTGTTACATTTCTTTAGCTAGGTTAGAGCCAACTGAGCTGAAAAATATTTTATAATTTTTACACAATATCCTTTGTTTTATTATACACTTTTTCATCAATACATCACTCACAAAAAAATCATTTTATATTGTCATTATCAATTTTTTAAACTATCTTTCTAAAATTTCCTTTTTACTTGTCTTAATATATTGTGAATTTTGTTAGAAAAAGTGTCACTATTGTTTTTTTAATACAATTTTATGAGGTTCCTTTTTCTACTTCTGTAAAGCGTCTATTATTCTCTGGTGATATTAATCAATTCTTTATTGATCCAATCATTACGTATTTCTTTCCTAGGATGATCTGTATTTGATTCAAACTTTGGATAATATATGGCTTATTAGATTCACCTACCTGTCTAATGAATGATTTATGTCATGTCAATTATGTTATTCGTGGGAAAGACATAGTCTTTATGATAAGAATACAGTTATTTATTAATTAAATTTGTTTTTATCTGTGTTTATTTCCCAAGAGTTTTTTTAAAAGTTTTCAATGGATTTGTTGTAGCACATCAAAAACAATTGCAGACATGAGACAAGCAAGAAACTGTGAGAAACAATCTGATCTAATGGCGGTATATTTAGTCTCCAATCCCCACATAGCCCAACAAAAATTTGCTTGTGGGCAGGGGAAGGTCCACGGTTACCGGATAGAATTAAGTTCTTTCGTTCTGTTAACTCTACACCTTTCATTACTCCTCTTAGTGACGACGGTGCCATCAATGAGAAGCGCTGAACGGGGGCATTCGCGTGTCAGAGGTCCTCTGGGATCGCGATGCGGCGTTTTAACAAATTCTACAATCATAGACCTGATCAGGGCCAACGCGATGGCTCCTTGCAATGTCAGATACTTCGACATCAACACTTATGTTTTGAGCCACACCAATGGCGAGAGCGTCCGTATCTTCGCCGGGGGTCTCTTCCAAACCAAAAATCCGAATACACTCCCTCCGCTGGTATTGTTCTAAACTGTCCGTCCTCTCTCTCAACATGATCGATCTCTTTGTTCTTGTCCACCAGTTGCAGGCGGAGTTCCTCCAACTGACGCTCGAGAAAAGACTTCAATTTATCTCGGTCTGCAGCATCTGCAAAATAGCGGACACGAGTTGTTTAAATAGTCCTTCATCTCGTAAAATGCTCTCCACCACTACACGAGCGGATTCCTTATTATTTCCCGTAACAACAATCAAAAACTTACAAAGAGATGTAGCAAAGAATATATATAAAAGAGTAAAAGTAGTTTGTGGAAAGATGATTAGAGAAGAATAAAATAGTGCACAAATAAAAGTGGCAGTAAACTTATCTTACATGTTGGCAACTTTCCTCTTTCTCTGCAACCTGCTAAAGTCTTATCGCCGAGCAAAACCCACCGGTCGGAACGTCCTCTCACTCGACGGAAACCGTACCAGACGAACATCAGTATGGATTTCCATCTCAGTGATCAAAACCCAGAACGCACTACGGATCTTAATAACATGGATAGACAACTAGAGAAAGCAATGGTTTTAGATTTAAAGGAGTTTTCAACTATGTTCAGTGTGGAGGTTCCTAGAAATTTATCGTACCTGCAATTAGAGAAGGAAAAATCGAATCCGTTTAGCTCGTTGCAACACTATTTCGAACGCAACTACTGTTCTTGGTCTTTATAGAAATAAATTCAATTTATAATTTTTATCTCTAATTGGACGATGAGAACTATTATTCATTTTGGAAGAAGGAACTTCCTATGACTTGCATGTACATTTGTATTTAGTTACAAAAACAAAACAATGCAAAACTTAACTCATTCCATAAATAAATAGCATCGAAACTTTGCGTTGTGCAGTTGGTCTACGTGTCACCAAATTGTACAAGAAAATTCATTTTACTTCAGATTATTACATATAGAATCAAGGAAATACATTCNAATTGTACAAGAAAATTCATTTTACTTCAGATTATTACATATAGAATCAAGGAAATACATTCGCTGTTTATTTATTCAGTATTTAAAAGACACACGCTAATTTTGGTATAGAAAAGAAGAACATTTCAGTGTAGTGTAGTGACTCGTAGGTGGCGTTACACAAATCGAAGACCGACAGGAGAAAATACCGCGCGTCATTTACTCTGCCCTGAGCCATGTCAATATTGGTTTTAAAAAATAATTTCGCACGAACTTGACCAAAAAGTCATGGATGCCTTCCGTCAAAATAAAGTTAATCTATTTTATATTGTAATGTTGTGGTAGAATATTAATAGCAAAAGATGCTTCTTGTCTTAAGAAATGGCGTTAAAATGTGACACTGTTCGCGCAATTTGTTCCAAAAATTTTAAAAATTATTTTGAGTATAAACCTTTTTTCTTTGTGTGATGAGTAGTTTGACAAGGAACAATATTTATTTATTTATTTATTCTCTAATTAACCCCCTGTTCCCAACGGAGTCATTCCAGGGACAAATTTGTACAAATCTATGCTGCTCTACATTACTCTCTTTGTTCTGAGCATTCCCTCAGTGTCACTCTGCGCCTCGCCTCTCGCCACCACCTTCAACATTTCCACTCCTCTTCCCGGCTCATAACAAAAGGGGAGAATGGCGTCATCTCCTGATACAGCGTATTCTCTTTTCTGCTATTTTATCGCACGTATTTTTCGAAAATTTTGAATTTTCCTCTCGTTGATGTTAGTTTGTTCATTTTCCTCAAGACAAGC
>NNCF01131680.1:72185-97397 GCA_002313205.1 Laupala kohalensis | reverse complement strand
TTTAAATTTTTTTTTTTTTGGGGGGGGGGGGAATATCGTGTGAACATTTTCGATTAGTATTTCGCGATGAAAAATATTGAATCATTTATTATATTTTCCCAGAAATTTTGTTTTTAACACTTCAACTCAAGACAGTATTATGATGTTCAGTTGATCATTAGATATCAGGAAAAGGAAATAAAAACAACATAATTCTCATCCATTTAACTGCGTATCTAATTTCTTTTTTATGCCACAAAGTATATTTTGAAATTAAACTTCCCTAAAAAATTTATAGAGAAAAATAAATAAAGATAATTTTTTGTTCTCTCCATCCTTTAACAATTCATTTTCTCGAATTCAGTTGAGGTATAACTCGTCCACATGACAAACGTTTGTAATCAAATATATATCGGGAAACATCACCTGCTTTATTCATTAGGACAAAGTATCTCCAACAGTATTTGCCATTAGGTTAGAGAGGTAAAATATATGAAGTCCGTAAGATGGTTTTTAGATACTTATCTGGTAACACTTAAACACAAAAGTAAATTTTTTAACCCTATTGGTCCCTGGAATACAGCAAAAATAATGCATCATCATAGAAAACATAAAATATATTCCGCCTCTTTTCATCCATTTGAAAATGAAATATCGGATGATCCAAATATCTGATTCAAGACACAAAAATTTACGATTTTTGCATACAAAAAACATCATCTCAATTAGTTCGTGTAATACTTAGGAAACAAACTAAATTTGGAAACACATATTGCACCATTTCATCCTTTTAAAATTAGAGTTTGAAAGAATTCTCTCTTGGTAGGTGTTACGTTACAAAATGCCACTAGTTTTGCAATTTCGTTTTCCTAGCTTTAGTATTTTAGGCTATGCGATGATGAATGTTTGAGTAAGTATGGGAGGAACACTCCGCTTATATCGACTCATAGACTGTAACAAAAGGAAAAAAGGGAAATCGAACATTCAACGGGAGAGAAATATAAGATGTTTCTGTTTCCAACAAACATTGCAAGGATGGAAGTTAAATGCACCATAGCATATATATTACACAGAATATTACATGTCTCATTGTAAATAGAATGTATTAAGTGTCAAAATATTGCACAATAAAGCAAAAAAATATTACAATTTAGTGTATCTCTCTTATAACATAGAACCCAATCCGTCAAAAAACATTAGTATTAGTTTAAGAAGAAACTACTGCTATTTGATAATCTTTAATATATATGTAGTTTACTTCTTGAGAAACAAACCAGAACCCATTTGGAGGTCAAGGAAATTTATTATATGCTGTAGCAATACTACACTTGAGGAGTATAATTCTTCTTCCCATTTCAATATCCAGATGAGAAAATTAAGCATTTGTGAAAAGTTCAACGATTAATAGAATAGACTTGGAGAGAAAAATAGAGTTGCAGACCTAAGGGATTGACCGGGGGCTGGTAAATATTGAACTGGAGCAAGAAAATAGTCAAATAATAAAGATAGATATTTATTTTCATTTTTATCACACATTCTTGTCTTTTAAAATGTTCAACACTAAAATACAACAAAAAGGTGATTTTCTAAAGAAAATTAAAAAAACAACCGTCCATTTATAACAAAATAAGATACAAAAATTCTTTATTTATTATAATTTTACCTTTGTTTAGTTTCTTAAAAAAAATCATAAAACGCATCACGACAGCATGTTATAGACACTAGAAGAAAAAGTAAGAATATGTAGGTGTTATGAGAAAATTACATATAAAGAAAAGAATACAATAAAATTACTTAAAACGTGGATATCTTTTATCCAGTTCCCCAATCATGTGTGAACGGAATTTTCAGTATACGTTAACAGTTTCTGCAAAGTATGGAGAGTGACCAGAAATAATGTTGCTTCAAATCTTTGTGAATAGCAATGTTCTTTGCCAATTTAGTTTCTGCTACACATTAATAAAATTACATTGCCTACACGGTATTAGTAAATGCTGCTCCACAGAACACAAAAATATTGCTTCACATCTAAATTGTAATCACAGGAATGAATTCCTCATACTCCTTCCAAGATCACATTCCACCAGAACGATGCACCAAAACCAACTGTTGAAAAAGGTTTCTTTAAGAAATGAGTTCCTAAACGCTTTTTCAAATAGCTTTTTTGGGCCAATGATTCTTTACATACAACACATTACATATGCTTGTCGCGAATGTGAATTCGCATATGTCTTTTCAAAGTCCCCTTCTGAGAGAAAGACGATCCACAGCATTCACAAGTCAAACGCTTTTCACCAGTGTGAGTTCTTATATGATTTTTTAGAATACTCATCTTAGTGAAAGATGCTTTACACTCTTTACAAGAGAAATTTTTTTTACCACTGTGAAGTTTCATATGTTTTTTCAAATTACTGATCAAAGAGAAAGATGCTTGACAAACATCACAAGAATACGGCTTCTCGCCTGTGTGACTTCGCATGTGTCTACTCACTCTCCACTTCTCAGAGAAAGATGTTTCACAGAGATCACACGAGAATAGCTTCTCTCCAGTGTGAGTTCGCATATGTCGTTTCACAGAAACCTTCTGGGAGAAAGAAGCCTTACAGACTTGACAATAGAATAGCTTCTTACCTGTGTGAGTTTGCATATGTTGTTTAAGATGATGCTTCATAGAGAAAGACGCTTCACAGACATCACAAGAGTATGGCTTTTCGCCGGTGTGAGTTGCCTTGTGTCTTTTCAATTGACCCTTCTCAGAGAAAGATGCTTCACAATATTCACAATGGAATGGTTTCTCACCAGTGTGAGTACGCAAATGTCTGTTAACATCACTTTTCCTACTGAAAGATGCTTCACAGACTGCGCAAGGGTAAGAAGGCTTCTTGCCAGTGTGACTTCTCGTGTGTCTTCGTAAATCGCTCATAAAAGTGAAACCTGCTTTACAGACTTTGCATGAAAATGATTTCTCAGCAGAATGAGTACGAATGTGTTCTTTAAGATGCACTTTATCTCGAAAGTACTTGTCGCAGATATAACAAGAAAATTGATTTTCGCTGACGTGAATATGTTTCACTCGCTTAAGTCTTTTACTTTCAACAGAAATCGGATGACGAATGTTACATGAAAACCCCTTCTCTACCTTAGGATTATATTTACCCTCGTAGTTCTTCTCAGGGCTAAAACCTGCAACACATTGCTCAGATCCCAACATACCCTGTTCTTCGAAACCTTTGTTGAATGTCTTTTTCTCTTCAGTGTTTAATGAGCACAGGTCTCCTCCGAAAGCTGAAAAACAAATAATTAATCACATTCAAACAGACTTTATTAAATGACCATTTAAAAAAATCTAAATGCTAATTTGGCATATTTCCCACGAGTGTGATGCAACGGTTTCCAACTCATTAACATACCACGTTCATAATAGTTATTTCTTACCAATAAAAATTATAACAAAATAAAAATTCTCAACCATTCCAATTGCACATCAATATTTACACAACTTAAAGAAAAAGAGTAAAATAGAAAAGTGAAATATTGTTTGTCCCAAAAGAAATAAAACAACACATGGGACACACAACATGATATAAGATTTTTAACCTGACTGTGTGTTTCAATTTTTGGGATAAAAAAGAAACTATTTTAACAAAACTAAAAAACTTTCGAAAATTAAATACAAAGCATGTAGGTGGAAAAGTATAGAAATAATAGTAATGGTAATAAAAAATAGGATTTGTTTAAGAAAAAATGGAGTGAAAGACTATATGCTAGAAGAGTGAACTTAAATCAAGATTAACCACTAAATCTGCATGCTTTAGATAGTAGTAACTCAAAGCTTAAGACACGCACACATGTTGCATACTGACTCTGTTGCCTACTGACTCTGCACAGTAGACGTTTTCACACGTGCATATTTCGAACATTATAAACTGTAAGATTTTTTACAGTATTTACAGATCAATAGAAACAGATAATCTGTTAAAATGATGTAAATCTTACCAAAAGCTAAAGGTTCATGGATATTTCCATTATGCAATATTATTAGATTACATACTCATACAGTATTGTATGATTAAATAGTTTGAGACGTAATATTTTTTTAAAGTCTTAATTAGAGTGTATGGATAACCGTTCAATGTGACTGTACCAGGTTCATACAGATATATACAAAAAATCTTAAAGAATATTGTGCCAAGAGAAACAAAAATGTAAAAATAATGCCATAAAATAAATTTCATCACTCAGGACATGTACCATGCGTTAAAACACTAATGTTATGACAAAATTGGTGAAACACTGTTATATCAATAATGAAAATAAATTTTTAGTAAAAAACAAAGTATAGCAAAAAGAATGTTTTTGAAGTTACTTGTAATATTGAATACTTGAAAAATGTCATCAAAATCAACTTGTTAAGAACAATATGAAGGACACTGATGTAAAATTCTAAGAAGACAGTTAAAATTATTAACTTTGTTGATTATCTCATTTTAAATGTTATTATGTTATAATATTTGCCACAGCTTCTGTAAAGTACATAATTAAAAAAAAACTATTATTCACAAAAATAATTTTATTTCAATATGATAGAAACAAAAAGTTAAAATATAAACCTGCCAGTGTGCTTGTCTCAGAAATGCAAGTTCACTTGACTTAGCATTTTGTTTACTTGGTGCAAGTGTAGAGGTTTCACATTTCTTATCGTATTTTGAAATAGCCTACATTGATGTACTATCCTTTATCCAATCTCTTATTACGGATACTGTGATGTTTCACATTTATGGGGTCCCAAAACTTCAAAATACCAGTGAATTACAGGATTTCCAATAAAATTGAAGGATTTCTAGCTTTTGTTTATGCAAATAAAAAATCCCGAAAGGGAACAAGCTGAATTAATTGTCCAAAGACTTAAACTATTATCACAAGTTTATTAAACTTTATTCACTAGTTGAATATAAGANAATTGAAGGATTTCTAGCTTTTGTTTATGCAAATAAAAAATCCCGAAAGGGAACAAGCTGAATTAATTGTCCAAAGACTTAAACTATTCTCACAAGTTTATTAAACTTTATTCACTAGTTGAATATAAGATATGGTACAACATATTAATAAAACATAGCTGTTTTAAATATTTATAAAGAACTACTTTATCTAATGAGCGACATTATGCAGGTCAAAGGACTGCCTAGCACTGAAATGTAAAAATTAAGAAGGGATTGTTCACCAGAACAGGCAGATTGCCAACCTGGCAATGGGGTTCCTGGAAGAGTGTGAGCAAAGCATATGTAAATAAAGGGGCAAAATTAGTAATACTAGCAACTAATATTAACTTTCATGCAAATCCAATCCAACATTTTTATGATTGTTTTAAGAGGTTATGCCACCCAAACATCTAAAAATTAAGGATACATAATTATCTAAAATGTAAATAATGGCAGCCAATATTGTGCTTCCTTGTACTATTTTTTACCAAAATACATAATTTTTAAACATTTTTAAATTTCATACAACAAGAAATAAACAAAATTTGAATTTCTCTTTACAAAGGCTGAGATTTTTTTTATTTTGGTCATTAATAGAAAATTAGCCTTTTTATCACAAACTTTTGATTCAAATCATCATAAAAAAGGCATCTAAAAGTTTGAAATATTTGTACAGGAGAAAGGCAATTACAAGAAGAAATTATTTCCTGGGAAGTAGTTGACTCCAGTATGTATAATCACAAGGTTTTTAGAAGTTATTATGTTTGATTAATTTAATAACATTAAACTTAATATTCCCAACAATTCTATTTCTAATTCGTCAACATTTAAATTCACAACTGAGTAAGCATACTCGAGGCAGATGTCCCTCCCCACTATCGTCATCACATCCAATTCCTCAGTTGTACGACTGTAATGATTGTCCGAAGCCACTACTCATATCCCAGCACTTCACTTCTTCAACTCTAAATACTGCACAACATGGGATGCAGGAGCAATTATCCTTAATAGAAGAGAAATTGAAATAAATTATATTAGTAGCATGGTAATCATGTTGAATGATTTGCCAGACAATTTTACCCAAAAATTTACAATTCCTTAAGGTGTACCTGTCTAGTCATTCTTTAATATTTCAGAATAATGTTTTAATTATGGTTACTATTAGGTCCTTCTTGATTCAGAATAAACACAAAACATTTTTCAAAATATAAGTTTAAAATGCCTCACCTGAATTTTCAGAATCCTTATCACTTGCGTAAAGGGAATCGATTCTGTTTAATACAACTCTCCTCTCCTTTATGTTACTGGTGCATGCACTATCTAATCCGCGATTCATGTCTTGTTGACAAGCAATACGAGATAATTCCTCTTCTCCACAACTTACAGCTTCGCCGCTTTGTTTCAACAATGGTGGTTCAATATCTCCATTATTTCCAATATCCAGATCAGCATCTAACGATTTTTCTTCTTTCAAATTAAATTCAGAAATTTCACAGATTGATTCAAATTTCACGTTCAAGTCTTCTGTTCTTTCAACACTACAGTCATCATTCAAAACATAAATGCCATGTATGCTTTTAGTTGGCTCATTGTCCGTCAATATATTATCGGCAACATTTGCTGATGACTCATTAAAGGATTGCTCCATTTTGTTAATACGAGGGTCATTGTTTGCACTCGAGTGGCCTCTCATTGGTTCATCATCAGCAACCATTTCTCTTTTCTCCATCTTCATCTGTGATTCAAATAGAAATTCCTGTTCCCTCTTAAAATTTACTTTATTACTTGTGTCACAATCATCTGGATATTCTTCAAGGGGATTTTTCAACTCTAAACCACTGATACATGAGGTGCTTTGTTCATCATCAACCTCCTCACTTTTCACAGATACTGAAGGAACTGCAACAAAAGTAATTGGATTTAACTCATCCTGCAAATCTTCTCCACCTGTACAGTTTTCATACTTCGCTATAACACTTAAATTGAGAACGCTGTCCTTTGAATGATTCTTGTTTAAAATATTTCTTTTTTCTTTTTCACCAGAATGTATCGATTGCAGATCAATATTCTCAAAAATAAAATTACTCCTGTCTTCTCTCTCATGAATTACATCTTGGTAACACATTACCGCATTTTCTAGAACATGCAAATTTCTGTCATTGTTCTTCAACAGATTCACATCACAAGTAGGAGTATTGTTGCCCTCACTTGAGTTCCTCGTGGAAATAGTCTCTGAAATCTAGAACCCCGGCACATGAAACAGGAGTACACACACTATTCTATACATACACAGTATGCACAAAGAAACTTACATTTTGAGAAGCGCACCTTAATGGTGAAATCTGTAACAATTTTGCAGTTTCTGTGAAGAGAGCGACATCAGTATCACCTACATCCGCTTTTCCATGATACATCACGTCCAAAATCAGTTTCATTACATGGTGTTCAACATCATTAAAAGCAAAAATTGTCATCCCACCATCATTTCTCAACAGCTTCTATTTAGAAAAATAATATAATACTAGCAAAGAGAAAAAACAGCAGAGCAAGTGATATGCATGAGAAATGAAAACTTTTAACTACACAAAACAATACATTAAAACAAATAAATGCTAAATATATATATGCTATTGTCATATAGATAGGGAAAACAATAGAAGAGTGGTTTAGTTTCTTAATAAATATTTATTCTCGTCCAAGAAAAGAAAGAAAGCAGAAACAATTTCCTCAAAATGGAATCCTGTAAATTGTAATTTTTTTAACGTTAGTACCATGGCAAATTTTATCGTTGTACAACCCTCAACAAGTTGAATTATCAATATGCATCATTATTATACATATAATTTACTGATCAATGAAAACTCTCATGTACATAGTATGTTTTCATATGCAGATATCTTTTTCACTAAAAGAAATGTTAATGTAATTTCATTTCTAGCTCTACAACATATATCATAACACGTTAAAATTTATAACAAATCATTTCCATGTGTCATTATTATTAATTGTTCAGAAGCTCTAGAGTTACAACACAAAGCTACAGTAAACTCACTAAATCAAATGTTCCCTTGAAAATAGTAGTTTTCAATATATATACTTCCTCTTACGTTCTACTAATTGAAGACTGTAGCTTCCTACACTGAAACTGTATATATCTTTATAGTTAATAGATTTTAAACACTCTTTATGCCTTTTTTACCTAGGTCTTTTAAAAAATATTGTCCAAAATAATATTCCAGTGAAAACCTGATGTTGAGCCTTCCAGATATTTCAACTCTATTTACCTTATGTACCTGGTTTCTCCTACTTCTACAAACACATGTGTATTCAGCAAGTAAGGTGAGTACCAACAATATAAATTCTCTGAGACTTGCATTCTCTTCATCATTATCTGAATTTTTTCACTGTGTACATTGTTGAAATGTCCCCTTAAATCCCCAAAAATACAGAATGGGCGCTGCTCATCCCTTTTAGCTCATTTACTGCATCTTCTGTTCCTTTCCCCTTCTGGAAAGCATACTATGAGTCATGTAATTATGCTGTCTCATTAGTCGTTCAGTCATTAACTTTTCCATCATATTTCCCATAACCGGTAGCAGTGTTTGAGGGTTTGTGTGACTCTATTCTTGCTGGATACCTTTTTTTTTTACTCTCACTTTTTCTATTTTCCATGCTACAGGATATCGCAGACATTCATAAAAAATATTCACCAATACCGCCAGTACTTTTCGATTTATGTCCTATATCATCCCATACAGCATGTATTGCAAAGAACATTTTGCATTTGAATTTTCTCCAAAAATTTTTCAAAACATAATACATTGTGACTTTTAGCCAAACATTCAATTTAAATGTGCAACAATTTGCCCAATAATGTATTATTTCAATATATTATTTAAGGTCGCTAGGGTTGTACGTCACACCAAAGGACAACACAATACGTTTCGACAGCTACATTTTTTCAACTTTTAAGTAATTCAAAATGAAGAGGTAATAATGAATTGGTAGTTTAATTTTAAATTTTGTAAATTTATATGCATAACGAGATACATTGCATTTAATTATAAAATAAATATTAATGTCTCACAACCTATGTTTCAGAACAAACATATCATTTACTGTCAATTCTTTTGAGTTAAATATTAACCACACATTAAAAAAAAATTTTCGCAACAGCTTTCAAAATTTCCAATTTAAATTAACAAAACATTGTAAAAAAGATAAAAAGTTAAAAACATAATATTTAATAAAAGCTTATTATAACATATATTACAGCATATCACCCCATTTTGAATGACGAATGAATGATGTTACCTCAGATCAGTGGATGCTATAGGTCAATGTTTTCATATCACGGGATAATGTCATCTGTCTTCCTCCTGCAAACTTATACAATGCAGGAGTCAAGTGATAAAAATCAAGATACGAAAATTTAATTATAAATACAAAACTATAACTTCTGCAGAAACACTTAGAAAACTTCGTAAATGGTCTTAGTGCGACACATGATTCTGCATCTATAGAGTAGAACAATGGTCTCAAAAGTCAGGGAACAAATGAAACGATTCAAAAGTGAAAAGCTAAATCGAAGGAAATAGATAAGGACTGTGATGAATGTCACAAGTACTATCAAGAATTGATCCATGTTAAACCTCTGAATAAGAAGCTTCACAAGAATAACGACAAACTTTGGGAACATAATAGTGTTTTCAAAAGTCTTGTCCAAAATCAGGCTCAACCACAACATCAGATAAATTATTCCAGTGTAGTTAAAGAATCTGAAAATTTGAATAAAGTGCAATTGGTAACCACATGAAGAGAACTATTTCAAAGCGATACCTTTGATGCAGTGCAAAAAAAATCTACAAAAACACATGGTAAAGTTATCAAAACAAACGAGGTAACAGATGGTGCAGTGGTTGTTCAGTGTAAGAGTAAACAAGACTCTAATCTTACTACTTATGCTATAGACAATGATAGTGACAAGATTTTGAATGCTACAACTAAAGTTAGGAGCAATTCTCAATAATGGATATTTCATGTGATGCAAGCATCGATGATATAGCTAAAGGTATTACAATCAGAAATGATTTACCACAAGACACTCTAATCATTGTGCATAGCTATAAACAAAAATATAACAATCGGGCAATTAGAGTTTAAGTCTCAGCCTCTGAAGAGAAAAAAATAATGAAATAGAAGTTGGTTCTTTGTAGGATATCAAAGGTGTAGAGTATATTATATATTCAATGGAAAGACACGCAAATCTTGTTGTCAATATGGACGTGATGTTACAAAATGTGAAAAGTCAATGTGATAAGTGAGGTGAGCTGGAAATCATGTCAGACAAGTGCAATTCTAACGCATTAAAATGTATAAATTGCGAATAAATGCATTAAAATGTGTGAATCATTCGGCAGACAACATGACAAATGTGAAACCAATAGAATTAGATCGGAGAGATGTGGCAACAGTGTATTACGCATGGCAACCTAAACAGCCTTTTTAAAATAGAAGAAATTGTAGCCTACATTGTATTATTAAATAATTTTAAATCTTATAACGGATCTAATTGATGAATGAAATTTTGTTGATGAGGAAAATTTTAATATTGTGTTAGACCAAAAACCAAATTATTGTTAGTCTGAATTAATGGTAATAATCTAAATATTAGAAGCATCAGGAAGAATTTTCATAAACATTGAACACTGGGTTTGTGTAAAAGCAAATTTATTAGTGTTATGCTCTAAAATGTGTGGATTATTGATCGATTTGTCTGGTTACATTTGTTCAGAAATTTTATCACGTGATATTATTAAGTCGAGTGAGTCATCTCTGAAACCTACACTCTTTGTGCAAGATGAGTGAAACATCTCAATTGTTAACTTCCTGTGGAAAGTTTCTTCAAACATCACAGGTCTATTCAAATTCCACGCCTTGGGAGATAAAAATTCAGAGGAAATCATTGGTCATAACATAATTGGATCTATTAAATACAAGCTCCTTTATTGATTGTGTTTGTGAGTCAAGATGCTGCACTACTTCGTCTGAACGAGTCCAAGAATTTCAGTAATATTATATTAATTCACGACATCGATAGATGGTCAAATCGTGACTTCACGCAATCGATCATGCAGCAATCGATCATGCAGCAGCGCGCACAAAGGAGACGGCTTCATTCGTTCGTACTTCTCTTCTCTTCGCTTCAGTGCCACTCTCGCTAACCGACATTTCTCTGCTTCAACCCAGACTCTGCACCGAGACGCACCTGGAGGCATTTTCGTCTACTTTAAAATCTTTTCTCCAATGCATCGGTCTTCAACTCAACTCCACTGAACATCGACACACAACTATTCAACTTGACGTCAAATCCATCTCATCAGTATCAAGCAGCTTTGTACTTAATTATTTTTCTCAGTTTCCTTCATATTGCGTGTCGTATTAAACTGTTTTTGTTGGCGATCTGTACTAATCAACACCTTATCCACATCCCTCATTCTTTACTTTCACAAACCTTTGGTCCTTCGAATCTAATCACCCATGTGCAGGTACAGTCAGTAAATTGTCTGCACAACATTCATTACAAGAATAACAGTAGGTCTTGTCTAATGATGTGATATATCTACATAACTCTGAAATTTAAATTTGAACTTGAAATGTATGATAATTTGAAAATTTTGAATCCAACTGTCAAATTGAGTAATAGTAATACTGTGAAAATATATGGTCTCTATAGATGTCACAACAATTCTCTAGACTCACTTTGAAAGCAAAAATTTCAAAATTTATTATCAAAATAGTNTATAAGAGACAGCTAATTTACTCTCCGGAAGCAAGCAAGGGACGTATTACATCAATTCCGATCAAGGGTCCTGAGGCAGAGATGGATTAAAAAATTTAAGCAAAAATTCCTAGATAAGATAAAAAGATTGATAAATGTTAGCACTTTCAACATATCACTAGCTAATAAACAGAATGCTAACCATCTGATTATGAGAGACATGAATATCGATACACTTGAATCTGATGCTTAAGCTGAGGACTACTATTATTTACTTATGCAATTTGGCTAAACGTCTATGATTAATAGAGCTGCAAGACCTGATCCTAATAAAAGTGGTGCGATTTGCATTGACCATGTTTCAAAGCTAGTGTTTCCAAATTGCTCTTTGTAGTTATTGAATAGTATCCTGTGATCAATACACAAGAAGAAAATGTGTGTAACACATTATTCTAAAATTAATACTGTATTTAACAAAAACGATTTTTTAACATTTCTAGAGCTGAGCAGTGGGAAGAAATCATCAGTACGATGAATCTCTCTAACTATTAATCAGTAAACTTGAACACATTAAAANTCTTATAATCATTCGTAAAAAAAAAAAAAGCTTGAAAAGAGTGGATTACAAAAGCTCTGATGAAGTCTTAAAACAAAAAAAGAAAAATAATACAAGCAATGGAAAAAAACATTATAAAAAATAAATAATAACAATATGAAAAATGAGTAAACAAATGACATTTTTAGCAGACTATTTTTTTACAATTCAGTGCAAAAACATCACTGAGTAAAATCAAGCACAATACAACACTTTTTTTAAAATTAAAAAACACGCCGTTTCAGTACCCTTTGGCACCATTATCAAAACAAATAAATAAATTACATCGTTAGACATAGTCTCACTGTTAACAAGTTTTTTGCCCACTGAATGAGTTGTTGAGAGCACTGAAGAAAGATGGGGAAAAATTAATAATAATAATTAAATTAGTCTTAACCTTGGCTCTACATTTTATACTTTCAATAAAAAAATATTCCATCAATCAGAAGTGTCAGCAATGGGTACCCACTTTCCCCTATTTTGGCTGAACTTGTTATTAGAGATCTAAAAAATTCATGTATTGCATCTTTAGATTTTATGCTATTTAGACATTTGGATGACACTTTCTTGTATTGAGCCCACTCTAACAAGGTTGATGAGGTTTCTAAAGCTTTTGATTCATACACCATCCTAAACTAAAGTATACTTTTCAAGAAAAGAAAGATTTTAAATTCAAATTTTTAGAAACAACAATACACTGTAATATTAATAAACTTCATTTTAATTAGTTCCAAAAACCAACATGCCCTCACGAAGTCTTGAATTTCTATTCTAACCACCCATTAACACAAAAGAGAGCTATTGTTAGTAATTTGGTTGAGAAGGCTATCCTTCTTTCAGATAAAAGATATCAACAAAAGAATTTGAATAGTGAGATCCACACGCTAGTAGATAAATCTTATCCCTTAAATTTTATTTACAAACATATCCAGCACAGAATTCATTGGCTTAATTACAAATTCAAAAACCACAATCCTACTATTTTTTTAAATACAGATTTTGATTTGAAAAACATTGTTATATTTCCTATCATAGATATTTGGCTGCCCCTGTAAGTAAAATATTTTATAATTTTAATATTCACGTAATTTTTGAGACTCATAACTCTATTCAATTCCTTTGTCAAGATAAGCATAAGATAGAGTTATTTGATTTTTAAAATGTTGTTTACCAGATAAAATGTAAACACAATCCTATTGGTCAAACACACAGGCAAATATTTATAACAATAGTCTTTCTGTTGTTTCCCATCATCATTTAGAAAATGGTCATGGATTTGATTGGGAAAATACCAAAATACTTAGTATTGAAAATAATTTTTACAAACATATTTATGAAATGCTATTTATAGAAAGCACCAAAAATACTATAAATTTGAACCTCTAAGTTGCCCAAAATTTATAAAATTATATTTTGATCATGTTTTATTGGTAATCGATTGTTTTTATGTTCTATAACACACAGTAAGTTGTTTACTTCTTAAACCCTCACCTCCCCCCATAACTACCAGAATATCCATTTGCGTTTTTTACCATTGATCCATTTTTAGTTTGACTTGACCTTTCTCCGGCAAATGTATTTTACTTGGTGCTAATGGGTACCGAAACATAGTGAATTTTAAATTTTTTAAAAACTGTTTTATTGTTCTTGTTTTTACTCAGTAACGTCCATTTTCTATTAAATTCTTTAAAAAATCTGCTAAAAAAGCTTGTTATTTATTTACTCATATTTCACTATGCAGACGAAGATAGCCTGTTCATAATATGAAATGCTGAAAATCAATTTTAACATAATCTTCTTCAATAAGTCGACTCAAAAATATGTGGAAATTTGTTCATAAAAAACAATCTATAAAAGATATCTAGAAATTCACAAAAGTAAATGGCAATAAAATAACAGATGATAAACTTAAGGCTAATTATTTAAATGACTATATTTGTACAACAGGCCCTGGAATAAGTAGATCGGCAACCATATCCAATAAATATTTTTAAATACCTGAAATACCATTTAATCCACACAATCTTTTTTATAGCTATAATGACAGAAAATGAAATTATTATTATAATACACAATATGACATATAAAGTTGTAAGTTCAGATGGACTACATGATAGTATAGTGTACTCATGCTGGCAGCTCCTTACATAGCATACCCACTAACTAAAATAATTTTGCAGATACTGCTGTTCCAGTCAGTGGTCAATCCAGGAATGAACTTGGACTGTTTCTGAGTAACAAATCAACCATAATTTCCTAAGGTTATATATAAAAAAATTAGTTCTAAACACTGAAAAATCATATGTAACATTTGGAAGTTACTGAGATTCTGCACCAGCTCAAATAGGTATTAGATTCATGGAAGCAGTTTACAAATAATAGAAACTTGTAAATATCTGGGTATAACATATGACCTGAATATAAAATGGGATGTTCGCTTCCACAACATTATGAAAAACAACAACAATAAAGTATCTCGTCTATGTCTTCTATAGATTGAAGAAAATACTTGCACCGAGACAACTAACTCAGACCTACTATGGGCTTTTTCATAGCATTGCTGCTTATGCAATAATTGGATAGGGAGCATTACATGATTCAGCACTCATACCACTGCTTCTATTACAGAAANCGAGACAACTAACTCAGACCTACTATGGGCTTTTTCATAGCATTGCTGCTTATGCAATAATTGGATAGAGAGCATTACATGATTCAGCACTCATACCACTGCTTCTATTACAGAAAAAATTATTAAAAAGAATACGTAATAATGCTTTTGAACTTATAAAAACATTAAATATTGGTCAGGCTTTTGTTCTCAATTCAATAACTCCGCAATATATGCATCTCACAAGCCTTTTGGAAAATGATATGCAAAACAAAAAAACTGAATGTTCCACTCCCACTTCATGGTTTAAATATTGGACAAAGATGCTACACTTATTACTCAGTGAAATACTTTAATAAACTACCAAATGAGATAAAATCTCTTCATATGTCTTCAAAATTGTTAAAAAGTAAACTTACTTCTCAAATTAGAAATTTTGAAATAACTTTATTAAGAGGCAGATTAAAATAAATAAATCAATAAGTAAAAATTAAAAAAATTATTAATGCATTCTTAAATGAATCTGTATTGTTGAATGTTTCTATATGTAATTGTTAAGCTAACAATGTACACTTTGTTGTACAAAGGGTATTATTGGTCTATAAACTAATATTATTATAACTAATTATAATATAAATTACATAAATTATTACTATTATAACTAATTATAACAAACCTTACAGTATATCGTCCAATAACAGGTGGACTAACAGGTGACGATTCGCCATCGCATGTCACTACAGAATTGATTGCACCAAAAGAAACCAGATCACGTAGCAGCTAATGGACTAGAATAATTACGCCATAATAAAGTGACAAAGCATCATGAGAACACTATCTCAAATATAATAGTGTTTAATTCTCTTAATTTGCATTTTTAGTTTATGGTGTTATGTCACATATTTATAAAACTATTTTCTACAAACTAGCAAAGAAAATGGAATGATTTCTAAATTTCAGACTCAATACTGTTCTATCATAATCATATATTATGATTAAACTAACACACACAAAATGAATTAATATTATGTTCACAAAATTTGTAAAATAGTACCTTCTCATGAAAAACATATACTAACATAAAGAATAGTTAAACAGGATAATTATAATTAACCAAAAAACAAGAGTGTGATCTAAGAATATAAAGAAACTCAATATATAATAAGATAATGTACCATGAATGACAGTGTAAAGAATTTAAATATTTCTTTGCGACCTTAAGATGTACATAAATTTCAACAAAAACATAACTTTTCCTAGGAGTGCTAGAATCATGATGAATTACAATTTAGAAAGTTAAAGTTGAACAAATAATAACATGTTCATATAAAATGAAATATCAAACATGAAAAGTAATATTCCAAATCAAATTTATGTGTTGATGCCAAAATAACTTAACCACAATTATTCTTCCAGGGTAAATTTAATTTTCTATCAAGTTTTAATTTTTAATTGAAAGACTGATTCTATGTTATGAGTTACATTTCACTGAATAAAAGACTGAATTTTATATAAATATGTTGTACAGATAATTTTGATGCTGGCATTCACTTTGTAAGATAGCATAAGGATACTTTATACCAACACGAATGAAAAGCTGCCTCATAGGATTCCATTTCAATAGATCACGAAGTCAAGAAAGTTACATAATTTAACCCATTAAGTCTGGACTTAATTTTTTTTTTAAGGGAGACCTTCAATAAAATCTTGTTACATGGTTTAATAACTAATACTGATATCACACTTAAATTATTGTTCACATACCTATAAATGCCAGGTACATTACTGTAACTGTAAGTTCTTGCATTGAAACAAATGGTGATGTTCAACACAGTAATAAAAAAATAAAATAAAAGAAACATATTATAAATATAAATAATATAATATAAATACAAAATATATTTTGAAAAGTAATAATATAATATAAATACAAAATATATTTTGAAAAGTAATAATATAATATAAATCCTATTATTAAAACATAATAAAATAAGTTAACAGGCAAAATCCAGGGAAAAATTAACAAACAAATACTTAAGCATTGGGTTCCCAGGTTAGAAAATTCTAAATTCAAGAAACTTTATACCTCTACTTCTCTTAAACAAGAGCATCATTTACGAATAAACAAATAAATTACTTAATTAATTAATATCGCATAACTTTTTAAAATTTGATCTTCAGTTACCGCGAATGATTACGCTTGAATCATATTCTTTGGATCTCTCACTGTCACAAACCGACCCACTTCTGGTTATAATCCCGCCAAAAATTGTGCCAACAGTCTTTCTTCCAAGATTTCCTCTGTCGTTTCTTTACAAACAGCGCCGTCCGTATGTTAGTTACAAATTTCTACATACTTCCACTTAAACGACTCGAAAACTCCGTTACAGCTTCGTTCGGCCTCTGGTTACAACTTGAAAATAACTTTTCCACAGCAATCCTCGAAGTTTTTGGTAAAAATCAATTTTTTAAACCTGAACTAAATATCTCGTAATTATCCCATAAATGTGGATGGTATTCCAAAAAATTCGGCGTCTAGCACATTAATTGAATGACCGCAATCTATCATTTTGTCTGAACTACCCATTTCCCACGATAATGGAAGATTCATTTTTGCTCTTGAATGTGTCTATCCCTTAAAAGTGTGTTATTTGCGTATTTAAGACGGAGCTAGATGGGAAACCAGTCACAGCACACCCATGGTCGCTCCGACAAAAACATTGTACACAAATGAACACGAACTCTGAGAATTTCTAAAAGAAGGGTTTTCATAGAAAAACATGGATGTTCTTGAGGATAACCTACTTTTGACGTTTATGTGCCCTACCTCACTACCTCCCTGCACTTATTTCTACTGCCCTACTGTGTTTTTCCCGGAACTTGACCCCGAAACATACTTATTTTACGTAACATCGAATGCTGCGCTCATCAGAATTATAGGCTAATCTTGGCCTGAAAATAACATTTTAATCTTCTGAAGGAAATTTACGAATATAGTTGGCTGTTGCAAGCATAAGTTAACTGCTAATTATCATTTTAAAAGTAAATTAAGCAAGCTGTGTGCTCACATGTTTCCTGCATTGTGAATCCACAAAATGTCCGAACAGAAATTGTAAATATTATATTTTAATTGTTTTTGTAATTGCCAGAACTTGCTTTACACTTATTATAATCTGTTAATAGAAAACAAAGTGTTTTAATATTGTCTCGTGATAGCATTGATTCCTAACATGAAAATACATACCCTAATAATGGGACAATGGGATTTAGGTTACATATGCTTGTAAATGTAAGCATATGTAAATGTGTATTATTACTCATTATGGATGAATTTTTGAGCCATTTGTTGCTTTTAGACTTTGTCTTGTACTTGAACCAATAGTTGGATAACGGTGAGGTGATACTAGTATTCATTTTTAGAATAAATGAAAGATATAGCACACACCATTAAAATACACACTCCACACCAACAGGTAAAAATTCATAGTGATACAAAAGGATTTTGAAGAAAATAAATTCTACTCTCAAGGAAAACAACCTCTTAATTACAAAAGCTGACAAAGGCAATACTGTAGTAATTATGGGCAGGTCAGACTATGATGAATATGTTGATACATTTTTATCAAACAGCGCTGTTAAGCTGAACAAAGATCCAACTTCCCGATACCTACACAAACCACTTATCAATGACTCTCCTACACTCCTATCCCTTGAACTAAATTCTCAATTCCCATCTAATTCACAAACCAAATGTTTCGATCCGTCCCATTGTCTCATAGAACAATTTCATCACTCATAGACTAGACAGACATCTCAACACCCGCTTCCACAAGCACATCAATTTCACACCCAATCACACTTTCATCAAAAATAGCCTTTTGCAACTCACTAAAAAACACATTGAAAACATTTACACCCACCAATGCGAAGCTTATTTCTTTTGTTGCCACAAATTTATTTCCAAATATTCCCACAAATAAGGTCAAAATTATTTTAAACGATTTAACTGATAAATCCTCTTTTCATTCAGAAATCTGTTCAGACAATTTCAATCTTTTGTACTTTCATATAGTTTTTTTTTTCCTTTAGCCACTCCATGTACAAACAAAACTTCTGTTTACCCATGGGGTTCTTCTCTCTCCCCTCTTTGGACAATCTAGAAAATAACATTTTTAACTCAAAGCATCCTCCATTAACCAGCGTACTTTATTGGTACAGACATCTTGATGTCATCATTGTACTATGGAGCGGTACACTTAGACAGCGTACTTTAAAGATTTCCTCATTTCTTTTCACTCCGCCATCAAATTCACCATAGAAATTGAAGAAAAATCTCTGAACTTATTAGATATTAAAATAAAGATTATTGACAACAAACATATTATAACCTTTTTCAGAAACCAACTCACATAACACATCTGCTCACATAACACATCTTCCCAGCCTTCCACTCAATGACCCTCAGAGCTCTTCAAATTTCAACGTCTAAAGAAAGCTTCACAAGAGAAATTAACACAATCTAACACACAGCTTACGTCAATGGTTACACAATGAGATTCATCGACAACATTTACATCCCACAAAAAAGTTTCTAAATTAACAACTTCACACATCACTTCTTTAAGCCCACTCCCCAAACCCACTTTCAAACCCGTGTTTATCCCTCTTCTACGACAAATTACCAACAAAATTGCTAACTCTCTTTCTTCCTTGGGTCACAAGACAGTTTTCAATACATACAACTCTATCCAAAACCAAATTTCTCAACCTACAGACACCACCCCCATCCTAGAAAAATGTGGAGTATACCCTTTGTCTTGTAATGACTGTGATGTCACTAATGTGGGAACGACCTGTAGGAGATTCAAAATCAGAATCAAAGGACACATTCACGCCTTACACAACAATAGCAATCAATCTCATTTTGCTGACCACCGACTCTTTCAACATTGATCGAAAGGTACACATCCTTGAAATAGAAAACAACCTCCAGAAAAAGATTAATCTTAGAAAATTTCCATATACATAAAATATAAAAACAGAATGTCCCTCTGTGCTATAAACATATAAGCAACCTTTCTCCTCTTATGTCCCTTCTCCCGGAATAACCAATTTACTTGCGGTCTTTTCCCCGTCGTTGCTCCAATACCTCCCCCAGCCCCTACTTATCTGTAGTTCTTAAATAGCGCCCCGTCCAAACTTTCAGCACATTTGCCCTTTGACACTAGAAATTGAGAGGTACATTCAACTAACTTATTTATATTTACATTTTCATTTAGTTGAAGTTTTATCTCTTATTCACAGATTCATTCTACATTAATTTGCTGTTCTGTTTCCAATACACTAAAAACTTTATGATATTTGAATTAATTTCTTTAAAAAATATATATATAATTTTAACAAATTTCAAATGTTTATAAACGTAACGAAAATTCTTGTACTTTGCACTCTTACATAGTATTTATATTTTTATATTTCATTTTATTTTAGACTGAAGATGCCAGCTAAACTGACGAAAGTACAATCAGAATAAATATTTTACTAGTAGACAACACCACATCTTTCATTTATTCTTACTTAAGCCAATGTTAGTTTTCTAGTATTACCCTCTCCACTAAATAAACAAATGCGAGGTGATCAACCTTGAAATAAAATGAGAATAATGGTCAAGCGAAGAGTGTATCAGATATGCTAGGGAACCCATTGAATCAGTTTCTAATGAAAATGGCAGACTCTACTTTACACTCTAATATTGACTCCAATCAATTTCAAAATAATGGACAACCATAAAATAAAATTGGAAAAGTGTCAGCAGCTGCCAAGTTGGAAAAAGAAAAAAATGAATCCCTAAGCAAAATGGGCTAAAAACTATACTTTACCCAAACCTGATATGGAATGGAAAATGGCAGCTCTTGTAAATGTGTCCTGTAGAGGTAGTTTCAATCTTTAGGGGAAGAAAAGAAAAATGTTTTGGTCTGGAAAAACAAACAAACCAAAGTTCAAAGATAATCATACTTTAATAGATGAAATAAATATTTCCTGAAATGATATTATTCATTGCTCCTTTATTGTGGCTAAAAAATCTTTTGCACAAGTAGGCTTAGAAGTAGTCTGTAAAATGACCATTCTGGTCTGTAAAATGCTATGTCATAGTTTAGATGAATTTACGTGAAGAAATATTGAGTATTTTATTATTTCCAACAGTACTAACATGAAAAATGAAAAAAATTGGCATGGGTTTGCCCTTTCTCAGATACGCTACACAAAAAATGGTTGCAATATAAGCCCAAAAGCACGTCAACAAGCATTGATGGTTCAATGTTCTGTTATTTGAAAGACATTACACCATGCAACACATTCACAACAACCCTATCATATTCAGTTTTACAGTTTGCTCCATACACTTATTTCGCTATATTATTTGAGCAATGCTGAAGAATAGGAGCAATATGAACAGGAAACCAACTAGGATGTGTACGATGTTGTGATGAACTATGTTAACACACTTCTCTTTTAGCAAATAATGTTCCATAACGTATCATCTACTTATATTTAGATCAAAATATCAAGTTCTACGTATATAGAACTTATATATATTCAGCTTTACTATTATTCAGCAAAGAACTTTACAATTCACCAATATACGCAATATATTCCTGTACTTGTTGTTCCCAATTGTAATTTTAGACCTATTGTGTGAACAGTGTGTTAAACAGCAAGTGCACCCTGCCATGTCCAATGCCATTTTATAAGAAATATTTTTTTAAACATTAATTTTCATGGGTTTGTTGATGGCACAGTAGCAATATTTAAAAGTATAAAACAAATCAAAAACAAACAAAAAGTTTGACATATTTGGGTAATTTAAGAGAAGCATTTTTATATGAAATTTTCCTAGAAAATGGTACAATGGTAAAAAACTGGTTTGATTACATGAAAAAGGGAGTTTAGAGAAAAATCAATTAGTAAGCAAAGATATTTTCAGAAAGATTTCACAGATTCATTTGCTGTAGACCTTCACGTTACCTTGAATTGAACTATCCAATTATTAAAATTATTGGACACAATGCACTGAAATACCAAAAAAGTTCATGCATGTAAGAAATGCTTCACTCATCCTCCAATGATCTTGGTATATGAACAGATATCACATGATCTTCTTATCTCACATTTGTAGTAACAGCTTATAACTAAGTTACAACTTCCAGTAACACAGACAACATATTCGAAATAACTAAGAAGATATATTCATCAGTAACCACAAGTAACAGTTTCAAATATTTCTTCAAGTCTATCAAGAGTTAAAGTCTATACAAATATTATAAACAAATGAGAAAGTTTACAACCCGAACAGACTCTCACATAACTTAAATTATTGAAAATAGATTTAAAAAGAAAATTTCGTGACACCAAACTTACCTCTAAATATGGACTGTACACTGCTAAAATGATCTTATGGGCATGAATCAATCCTCCCCTTGTAACCACTACACAATCAGTCAGTTCCTTTTTCTTGTATAAGTTTCCAACTGAACACATCAAGTGAACACTGTGATGATTCAAACACATTAACGGCATTTTATTACGATCTAAAAGAACTGCACAGAAGCCAACATAACTTCAGTTGTCAGATACTATAAATATACTACATTTAGCATCAAGAAAGCGCTTTTATAATACACTTCCTTCCACAGCACATGCAAATAATACGAGAAACCTGAGAAGAAGGATGAGCAGAATCGCAAAAGTCACGAGAAATTCATTTCCACAATTCCATATTCCCTAGTAATATCTCACAAAGGATGGATAATCGCCATATTGGTTTGGTTTCAAAAACAGAAACGTAACGTGGAAGTTTGTACTAACCTCGGAACTTCGCTTCCATGACAGGGATGATAACGGTTGAAAAATAAAATGTTAGAAGAAGTGTGCAATTTATTTCACAAAACGTTGTTTAAATATTGCTTGTTCAGTTGTGTCATTTGGTTTTTCTTCTTGCTAGGTAAAGGTGAGTTGAAGTTTTAAAAATAAATATTAGTTAAAGATATATATACCTTTTTAAATCGACCATTTGTTTCTCTATGAAGTCTTTGTACTGATTCTACGCCCAATTGATGTTACTTGCAAGTTGGTCATTTTACAAGTAGGAGGAATATATTATAATCTACTTGAAGTTTAGAAAATAACCATTCAATTCTCAGAATTGTAATTACAGGTTGCATTATAACGTGAATTAGTGTCAGTATGTGAAATGGTTTTTATTAAATCCAATATATAAGAAAATCATAATAGATCAGAGGTGTGAAGGACTACCTTTAATGTGTTCCTGGATTTTTGTTTACAGGTTGTACTGTGTAATTAATGAGTGTAGAGTATTATGTCAAAGTATTTTGTGGCGGCATGAACTACCTTATTACAAATTATTTGACATGATAATATTTTGAGTTGTTTATCCAATAAATATTTCAATTCTACTACATAGATTTCTTAAGTTGAACATCATGAACTGTGTGTAACAAATAATAGCAAATGCATATAATCTAACCAGTGTTACTTAAAGTAGATTGGTTTTTAAGAAACTAGTGGTGTAAGAGATGATGATAAAAGATTTAAATCCTGATTATAGAACTATGGAATGAATTATCACCTAACCTCAAAAACATTCATACACTTGACTCATTCAGAAAGAAAACTTAAACAATTGTTACAGCAGAAACTCTTCTCCATAAACAAGAATTTCTCAATGACATTTTCAATATATATTGTACAACCTGTTGCAGGAGAATAATTAGAAAAAAAGGTGCAGAAGCTGAAATACGATGCAGGAAAAGAAAACTGTGACGTAAGATTGCACTGCTTTAGTATAGATTTTCTCATAAATTTATGAAATAAAAGTTATGTAATAAAATAAAACTAACTTAGATATCTATAAACATTAGCCTAAATAATTGATAATATTGTGTAACGTTTTATAATAATAGTGTATCTTGAAAAATAATAAGTTTATATATTAAGACAAACTTCAACTTTGGCTAAGTAAAATTAGCCTTGTTAAATGTATTTAATATTACTCCATTGTTGTTATTTGTAAACAAAATCTTTTATTTATCCAGTTCTCATTTTTGCCCAACCTAACAGTATTTTTATAGCCAAAGTTGTTATCAGCTGGACACATTCTCATCCTAACTCTGTATTATTTAAACAAAATCAATTGTATACCCAGTTCTCTCTTTTGCCAAAGCTAAAATAGTGTTTTATAGCCAAAGTTGTTTTTAATAATGGACATTTTTTACCCAAACACTGTATTCAGTTTAAGAGAATTAGTTGTTTAAATAGTTCAATTTTTTTTTGAAACTTATCTTGGTATGCTTAAAGTTATTATCATATGTAAACATAATGATAATAATAATAATAATACTAATAATAATAATAATAAATTTATTGTCAAAAAACAGTACAAACTGCGTATGACCACGTGGAGGACAATAAACTAATTTACNAAGCAAGGGACCATCCCATCAATTCCGATCAAGGGCCCTAAGGCAGAGGCGGATTCAAAAAAAAATTTAGCATAAGTTCCTAGATAAGATAAAAACTTAGCTGTGAGTTATAATACTAATAGAATGTCAATATGTTTGTAATTTTACGCAAAAAATTACATGTACAAGTTATTTTCAAACTATAGATTATTCTGAGTATAGTGTTTAAAACTCATAAGAGTTGAAAAAATCCACTAAATTCACGATTTATTGTTACAATAAACATGCCCCTAGACAAAGCCTAGAGAACCTGTATAATAAATCCGCTTCTACCCGAAGGAAAAACGGAGAAAAACCCGGGCCAGGATGGGGCTACAGAATTTATGTACACAGTCGTGCCAAAGTTGGGTACACATAAAACTAAATTAATATGAACCATATGACAACACAATCATGCAAGAAAATAGTTTTTGAAATTGTTATAAGTTGTTTAAAAAGTACTACAGCAATGGCGTGATAAAGCACAAGACGAATTTAACTTTTGTTAAAATCAATAAATTCTTTTACAGTGTAGAAGCACTGGTGCAGGAGGTAGTTTTTAACCGCAGATTTGAAGATATTCAATTTCATAATGTCTTTTATATTCTTGGGCAGGGAGTTATATAGAACGATTCCCGAATGATAAGGTCCTTTTTGGCAAAGATGGTTGACACTCTAGGGCAATGAATATTATTACAATTGTGAGTATTGTGTTCGTGAACGAGACTGTTTCGTATAAAGCAAGGGTG
>NNCF01131680.1:58980-72177 GCA_002313205.1 Laupala kohalensis | reverse complement strand
AAATATAAATGCAGGGAAGTGTTAAGATATTTAATTCCTTGAATAAAGGTTTACAAGAGTTTCGGGGGTGAGATTTACAAATTATCCGAACTATCCTCTTCTGAATTCCGAAAGTTTGAATACTCTGACCGGAATTACCCCAGAAGGTAATGCCGTAATGTAAATGGGAGTACATGTTTGCAAAATATACGCAACGGGAAATACGTGGACTAATTACATTAACTAATTTTCGGAATGCGTACCACAATTTGCTTAATTGGGAATTAAGGACCATTAAGGATAAACTGAAACCACATAAAAACATTTACAATTATTATAGACTGGGCACAAATTTAGCCATATTTACAAATTATTTACATGAGGAAACTTGGAAAGATGTTCACAATTGCCAAAACACTGATGACAAATTCATTGTATTTATTTCAACATTCCTAAAACATTACAACTGTAGCTTTCCAATAAAAATGCATATTAATTAACACAAAGAAATACAATAGATATATCACCCAACGAATAAAAATTTGCTTAAAAAAGAAACACCGTTTATATTAACTTCCAAAACTAGATGCAACCACCTGAATTCCATGAATATTTCCGTAAATATAAGACTATTCTCCGAAAAGTAGTCTATGCAGCTAAAGCTGTGGAAAATGACACACAGATGCTAAAATCAAACAACCGGACCAAAACCACATGGAATATTGTTAAAAATTACACGCCAAATTCTAAAAATCACGAAAAAATCATTTCCCTACTAAATGATGGCAAAATCATATCAAATCCACTTGACATCACAAATTGGTTTAACTCTCATTTCTCAGAAGTAACTAAAATAACTATTTCAATATCCCTAAACCAATATCCTCGGAATACATTCACCCACGTGCCCCATTCTGTGGTCACTTCCGAAACTAACGGCAGTGAAGTCATTAAAATCATCAGTCATTACAAAAAAATACAAATTTTCAACAGACATAAATGATACACCCCAATTTATTGCTAAATTCTTGTCCCATGTCATATCAAATCCACTCATAAATATTTTTAGTAGTTCTTTATCTGAAGGGGTGTTTCCTAACACATTTAAGAGAGCTAAAGTGAAACCTTTGTACATGAAAGAAAAGAAACCCAATATTGGTAATTATCGACTAATTTCTCTATTATCCACTTTCTTGAAAAATTGTTCTATAAGCGTTTTCTACATTTTCTATCAAAATATAACATTATCTCTGACGATCGAAACGGATTTCGTAAAAACCTTTTCCACCACCAGCACCATATCATATTTCTTAAATGATGTTACTACTTCACTTGACCTTGGAGAAAATCCTCAGGTTGTTTTTCATGATTTATCTAAAAAAAATTATGTCATTGATTACGAAATTCTCCTTTATAAATTACAATTTTTTGGCATTCGTGGACTTGCGCATCAACGGCTGACATCCTATTTAAAAAATAGCTATCAACAGGTCGTAATATCATATACTAAATATAAAGTACTACAACATTGCCTTTCAAAAACAAAGCCACTAACTCGTGGTGTTCCCCAACGTTCAATTCACGGCTCATACTCTTTTTGTTGTATATGAACGACATGTCGTCTTCCACATCAGATTGCAAAATGGTTCTTTTTGCAGATGACACTAATATACTATGTAAACATGCCAATATTCAAAAAGTTTTGTCTAACCTCTCGGCTTGGTTCCATGCAAATTGCCTCATTGTAAACACTGTCAAAACAGTGTCTATGTCATTTCATTATAGTATCATAAAATCTTTACCCCAGGTTTCTCTTTCTTTAAACGGAACACAATTAAAAACTGTTACAAATACAAAATTCTTAGGTCTCCATATTCAAGACAATCTCAAATGGAATTGTCATGTTGACAATCTTAATTCCAAATTAAATAAATTGTGTTACACAATATGTACTGATTTTTAATTTTGGAGTTTTGTTTCTTTATTTATTAATACTTGAATGAGCAAGATGCTCTTTACAAAAGAAAGTTGCAAAATGAGCCAGATCACCTGATATAAATTAGTACATGATTTGTCATAAATGTTCAAAATAAATCCTAACAAAAATAAAGTAAATATTCTTTTCTTAAACAATGTTCATATCTAACAGTGGCATTCATATTGTTTTTTTCAGCGAGTAGATTCATATCGTATCTACAACAGACTGTGAAGTGAGCTGTGTTATTGACCATTAATACAGTTTAAAATATAACACTTTATCTTAGATCTATTTCTTCAGCTGATTGGTGAGTCCAAATCCATTTTTAATAATGTATTATTCCGACTCTTGTACTGATATACTTCATTATTTCACTAATGAATGTAAAGTATACAAATAGCTGGCTTATTTTCCGTTACAGTGATTGTTCCAATATTAGTGACATGTATTTAATCCCGTTTTAAGGTACACATATTTATACATACCAAACAATTACTAAGTCATTATTTACTTTAAACTTTAATTTAGTCATAGTTTTCTTGCAAAAAGTAAATTATTATTATTATTATTGTGTTATTCATGTGAAAGATATATTCCTCATGATAATAATTCCATTATTTATTTATTAAATTTAGATTGTTTTTCTCTGTGTGTATTTGTTGAGAAAATTATTTCTTTACATTATCAATAGATTTGTTGTGTTGCATGGAAGACGGTTGCTGCCGAGAGGCAAGCAAGAGCCACTGCAACAAACTGACCTAATGGTGGATTATCTACACTCCAATCCCAACATGGCCCGAGGCAGGGGAAATCTAATCTGCAATTAGTGAGAGTAGAGAAGAATCTTTCTTCTATCTTGAATGCAATGTTTCCCCGTGGGAAAGTAAGGATGTGGAAACATAGAATACTGTAAGTATTTGAGTTAATGAAACGGTTTGTGCTGTAGATTCCTGTTATTTAGCATTCATTACGAGTAAATGTAAGTTGAATCGTTTTTGTACGTCAGACGTGGAGGGACAGCAAAACAAAGGTGTCCAGCAAATAGTCTGCCCTGCCTTTCTCAGAGGAGAGAGACACGGATCCTGAAACTACTCTGTACAATTAAGTGAAAGAGATGTGAAATAGGAAGAACCGATATGGAGGGACACAGCAATGTTCCTAACCTGCTAGAGGTATTTCATTTCGTATTTTAACCATGATGTATTTATAACATAATGTTACTTGATGCACTTGTATCATGCAATATGAAAATTACAGATTTCATGTTTGAGAAGTTATACCAACTCAGGAGCATCTTCATTCTCTGGAAGTTGAGCCCGAGTATAAAGATAGTGCAATTNCTGAAACTACTCTGTACAATTAAGTGAAAGAGATGTGAAATGGGAAGAACTGATATGGAGGGACACAGCAATGTTCCCAACCTGCTAGCGGTATTTCATTTCGTATTTTAACCATGATGTATTTATAACATAATGTTACTTGATGCACTTGTATCATGCAGTAAGAAAATTATAGATTTCATGTTTGAGAAGTTATACCAACTCAGGAGCATCTTCATTCTCTGGAAGTTGAGCCCGAGTATAAAGATAGTGCAATTCAGTCTCAGACTGACTCATTTTCATTAAATATTCACATGTGTTATCTACAACCACTACATCCACTAAGTGATGTAGACATTGGAAGTGTAGAGCAGCATACCGAAGTGACATGTGACAATATTGATATGGTAGAGGTTGTTGGTGCAGAGGTCTTAAATGAGAGTAAGCATTACATCTAATGTAATAGCTTCTGTGTAGTACAAATATTTAATGTAACCATATCCAGGCATTTTTGGTGATGCAGCACCTCCTCATAATAGGGACACTCCTTGACAGAGGAGGAAGATCGGACTTGAAAGAGGTAAGGAATCAAATATGTACAAATTGTTTTATATAGTAAGTCAGCAACAAATTTTATTTTTTTTTTAATATTTAAAGGATCTGTGCATGAAAAACATGACTCCTTTTAGCCAGGGAGATATTTGCTGATCTCTCCAGGGTAATTGAGGTTGTAAAAATTATTGGCAAACTAGTGATTCTGACTATTATGTAACAGTGCAAAAAAAGTTAAAAATGTATATTTTATTTTAGGAACTTGCTAAATATCAGAGGATGGTTGCAAATGCGATGAATAAAATTGCAGCTTGGCAGTCCAGTCTTGCAGAGTCGGTGTTAACTTCAACCAAATATCAGGAAAAGATTGTTAAATCTTTAATTAATTAATTAATATTTTATTTGTTTGATAAATAGAAATCTTTTGTTATCACATCTACAATATTAGTCACGAGAACTCAATTAGCATCTATTAAATGTGGATACTGCATGGTCATGTCTGTTTCGAATTCTTTGTGCCAAAACCAATGGTGGTTCTTGGTACATTTTCCTTCATATTTCATACACCCCTGCATCAGCAGGATCCTAGAATTGATGATTTCACCACCCAAGTTGGGGGGATACATGAGCATACCGAGCTCTGAACAATATCACCAAGTGGACTTCGAGCAACCAAATGCCTTTTCCACAACAGAGCAGGCGTGACACTTTTTTTTATGTATATGCGTGTTGTCTGTGGTCATAAGCCATAGCTCTCAAGGATATCCAGCATTACCTAAAACTTAACAACAGTATTAAATATGTAATTACATATAAAATAAGTATAGTTTTGTTATGTTTTCATTCTCTTATAAAAAATTTATTTTCCATCACTGCTCGGGCAGAAGAATTCCTGCTTATATAGGCATCATTTTTTCTTTTGGGAAACGACCATTCACATTCAAGAAATTCATATCTTGCCCAACCATGTGTGACAAATATTTTTTAAACTAATTTTTATTATATAAAGTAAGAGACACTATGGTATTAAGTATAATAAATTTATTGTGCCAGCAATGTCTCATGTAGACTAATTATGATCAAGAATCATTCTTTGTGTTACAGAAAATTAAACTAACTGCTTGGACATTCAACGAATGCTTCCCATTGTGGTTCACATATGCATACTCATGTGTTGGGGGCCAATATATTTAAAAAGGTGCAATCAATAGCCAAATTGTCCAAATTGTAATTTTTTTCTACTTATACTTTGTTTAATAAAAATGTAAAAGACTTTTTTCAGGTCAGGAATTCATTTCATCGTTAAAATTTCTCTGGAGTAAACATAATTGTGTAACAATATTATTTCACGTAGAATACTACATCTTTCAATATCTATCTTACTATTTGAGTACGTGGAGATTTATAACAGTAGAGAACATTGTCGTGGCCCTGAAACTACAAAGAGCTGTGTGTTCATCTTGTAATGTATCTATGGACTGACAGTTTTATAATTAATGAAACAAGTAACATACAACTGTAGAATGTATTACAATAAAACATTAATGGTAGTCCCAGATAATTATAAAACTAAAATTGTAACTGAAAATAAATAATTTTCTCTTCCTAGGAAGTTTTTGGCCAATGACTGTATTTTGGGGTGTGGCTCCTTAACCTCAATGGCCCTGGTCTGGAACTATCTTTCGAGTTCTAGATGTACTTACCTAGCATATTATAAATATTGTTTCACATTTTACATCTTCAAATTTCCTTTGAAATGGAATAACAATGTAAGTAATGTTCAAATTTTTAATATTTTAACAGGACATGTCTTTATTTAGTCTCTTTCAGGCACATTGGTATATGTCATACCACTATTGTAGAAATAAAGAATACCTCACACCTCAATTATGCACAAATTTGAAAATTTAGAATTTATTGCATCAGGTTATTCCATTTCAAGGTCGTGATTGTTCCAATAAAATCTGAGCAGTTTAGTGAGCATTAACGGATTGGTATTTTAATGTGTGTTAATTTTTTATTGCAATCATGTCTTATTGTGGAGTGTGTGTTTAAGTAATTACTGCTAAAAACCTGAAATTCGTGTGTATTGATTGTTGCAGAGAATTCCTACAGTCCGGAAAAAAATTAGCAAGGCTGACATTGATTGTATAACGGCAGATTATCTCTTCTAAAGATGCAATTTTTGCACTGTGAATAGAAGAAAAAGTATGAGATTTGAAACAGAAGCTTATTTGAGAACTACATCTTATCATAATTATTTTGCAAATTTAGAGAAGAAAAACTATTTATGTACTGTTTAGTCCTCTTACAGTTTATTGTGAAAGATATCTTAGTCAAATTTTGTGTTTTGTGTTACTTGCAGTGTTTTACTACTCAAATTGGTTTCATGCAATGACCCACTGATAGATATGTTAACATTTGTTGTACAATAATCCATATTATTTTAATGAAAAAAAGAAATAAGACTTTAAATGACCACAAAGAAGACTAAGCTACTTCACTATCAATAAATATATGGGGTTTATGGCATTCATCAGAATAAAATACCACTGAGGTGATTCCCATGTATAAAACCTCATCCCTAGACTCCAAGTTAAAATAATAAAACAAGAAACTGGATTAAGAACAGAGTCGGCTTGGCAGAAAAATTAATTAATGTTTAAAGTTCTAGGAATCCAACATTTAAGTACTGATATCACAAGAGACTCCACATGTGCTCCTTCACTATAATTGACGAGTCCTAACCTAAGCTTCTAAATTCAGTAATTTTTGTAATCTAAGATCCGAGAAGTTTATAAATACAATAACAAATCAAGTAGTATGAATGTGTGAAAGGATCAAGATAAAGAATCTTACTGTAATAACTGAATAAACAATTCCATAACATTCCTAGACAAATGTATTCTACTGCTACACACAAATAAAACTTTTAATTAACTACCCAAATGAACTGAAGAATTTAAACAATAAAAATCTTGTAAAAACCAAAATTAAAAAGTTGGTCAGATGAAATATCAGAAAATGAGTTGATGCGACTACTGGGTAAAAAAGGCTGTTTAAAAATAAAATTATTTATGTTTACATGTCAGTGAACTTAATGAAAAAGTTAATATTTTTTAATCATATTAGTTTTTAGTATAAATTTTTTGTGCCAAACTCATGAACAGGTAATTATGTTTACCTCTGTGGGTTTACTTAATAATGCAAGTAATTACCATATAATTATCATGTAATCATTTGGTTAAACCAATACGTTTTAAAAAATCCTTGGAAGAAAACAATAATGAAGTGTGAATGAAACCATATTTTTTGGAGGAAGGTTGTCTACACTGTTCAAGAAATACATGGTGCTTGACGGACACAAATGTTTATCATTGTAGGTAATACAACCATTTGACACTTATTGTCATTCACTGTTATTGCTCTCGTCTTGAGCTGTGCGCCATTGGTTCTACATATCATTTTTGGCGTGGCACCCCAGGCAGTGTACAGTTATTTTTTGTCTTATTTCTTTCTGCTTATTAATTCTTCTCACCTAAAACTCTACAAATGAAGTTGCACAGAAAAAGAGATGAAGATATAAAAAGTGTCATCAGTGTTTCAAGATCAAATTATACAAATACAAACAATTACTTTCAAAAGTTTTAATTCTTTATTTCATGACAACATAAGAACCAGCCAGTTAAGGTTTACAAACTATTGTCATTAACATGGCAGTATACAGAACTTGAACTTTCCTAACAAACCAAGAAGCAGAGTTGCTGGAAGGAATGCACTGCACAAGCAAATCAAAAAGGCAATAAATTCTCTCTTGTGAATTCTTGCGGTGTCAGGTTTCACTCTCTCTTAGTGGGTGGGTTTCCTAAAAAGAAAATTAGAAACCCATTTCTAAATGACACTCCGGCTTCTGTACTTTTGCAGTTTGTATGACTTTTACACATTGAAAAAATTAAGAATCACAACTTTTAATTATCACTGGTTTATTTACACATAGAGGACAAAAAAAAACACAAATTATGACAACTGCTATTTTCCCATGACAATTTAGGAAAAACACAACACATCTGTGAAATAAGTTAAAATGCCAAAAATGCTAAATTTATGTATTTTCGTTTTGGCCAACTAAGGACCTCAATGAGGAGTGTTAGTAAGGCTTCAAGTTTTGTGTGAGTTTACTCACTAGACACATCGTGAATTTTCTGGAGGAACAGCGTTGAGATAGGATCCAGATTGCTGTATCTGAGTATTACAACTGAGGTTGTTAGTCGCAGAGATTCATACATCACAGCTATATGAAACGAGACATGGAAATGACTTGGCAAGCACACTAACATTGTAGCCACAGAGGGGCTTTATGCATCATCCAATAAAAATAACTTTTCAAAATTGGTAAAAAAAGCAATATAAAAATGTTTTATGTACACTCACACCTACTGATAGAACAGGGCTATGTGCATGAAAGTGCTGTTGAGCATTTCATTCCCCCATTGTTTTGTTAATGCGCACATGTCTGGATATATTTTGCACTCACACTCAGTGGTACAACACACATTAAGTTAAGAGTATGAATTAATGGTTGTTAATTAATTAATGTTAATTCATGGTTAGCTCACTTTCTCATTCAAGAGTTTCAGAAGTGAGAGGTGTTTTTCTCAATGAAAGCCTCTTCTTTCCTAGTAACAAACAAAACGGGATAATACTTAAGTTTTTGTTGGAACATCCTCCAGAAAATTTTGAAATGTTGATGACCTATCTAAAAGCAGGCATTTAAAACCATTTTTTACAGTCGCTTCCACAGGTTTTGTTAGCTTTGAAATCAATCATAATTTGCAATCACAGTTCAAAGAAAACAAACAAAACCAATTATTAATAAGTCAATTCATATGTTATTAAATGGTTGTTTATGTTCAAATGATACAATGGATAGAGTATATTTTTGTGTATTCTGCAAACTGAACCTGTAACATATTCTCTTAAATATAATTAATGTCTAGGTTTTTTAGGAAAAGAAAAAAAAGATAATTTTATAATAGTAGATGCTAATTTTATAAAAAGTAGATGATAATTCGCTAAAATATGCATGCTATTTTTTCTGGTTACTACTAATAAGGCTTCTCCATTAACCCAGTGATTAAGCATGTTATTAAATATCCCGTCGTGGCTCTCCCATCTCCACAGACTGCAGACGGGAAATCCCGCAATGGCAGATCTTCTGCTCTCACTGATGTCAGGATTTCCCGACAAGGGCGTTGGTGTTGTTAAGAAATATTAACAAGATGCCGTTTCTCAACAGTGTTTCGGGTGTATTCCTCAGCCATTCTCTACAGGTTGTAATGTTAACAATACATTGTACAGTTTCTATTGAAGTACATACATTGTTAACAATACATTGTACAGTTTCTATTGAAGTTATTGGCATACTACATTCGTTTGAATTTTGGGTATTTTTATCTTCTTTCTCACAATGTTTCAATAAAATATTCTAATATTATTGTGTGTATTGAATTGTATTTCAATACTATAAATTTTATTAAAGCTGTACAACTGTTTTTGTGATTTTGAAAGTAAGTATGTCATAAACTAGTGGCAGAGGATGATTCAAAGAAAAGGTATTTTTAATCTTAGAGGTATATTTATGTTACTTATTAATTTGAATTTATATTATCATATTTATTTTTGAAAAGATAGTTGATTATTTTTAGCTAAAATAATTCATATCAATAACTTTTTCAATACTTTCCCAGTCATTGTTGATGCAAATCTAACATTTAGAAATGAAAAAGAAAAAAGTACTGTTCTCTAGTGATGATTTGCAGAACACTGATAATCGAATGTTTTCTGATAAGGAAAATGGCTGCAGTAAGGAATGGATTAATTGCTTGCTAATTTAAATAAGAATATTATGTTCCACCAATGAACATATCAATGGAAAATTTTTACTCAACGTCACAGAAAAATATCCCTTACAAATTTAACAACATAGGGCATTTTTCTAAACTATCACAGAAATATTGAAAGAGAATTTTTCCTTAAAATGAAACTGCACTAATACCTTAAAGAATACAACTCAAATTGAGATCCCATGTGTCACTACGGGAATTTCTGATGTACCAATGTTGATTCAACAACACAAGAACTACAAAATGCCCAAGAGTACACAAGTTCTATGTATAGGTATGTGAACTGAACCCTCTGTTAGCATGAGGAATAACATTTCGTTGTGAGCGTGGTAAGGTCTTGCAGGCTCAGATACATAAACCTTCATTTTATGGTTTGTTTGTAGAATTTTAAAAGAAATTTTAAAAGAAATTTTAAAAGTCAGATTTTTCAATAAATACCACAATACAAAAATAGATTTATTTTAATAAAAAAAAAAACTTCTGATAAGCCAAATACGTCTCTCTACAAATAAACAGCCAACCACATGGCATATAGACACATACACATTAATGAACAACCCTACTTACTACAACCATACCCGAGTTGTTTATTATTATTATTATTATTCATGTAAATCAGAAGTTACGGCAGGCACAAAGAGCAACTACTTATATGTCAATAGTAAAATACTCCAATGACTTATGATTTTGACAATTTTTAATGAATTTCTGAACCAAGTTATCAGAACATTCCGATTTGTTAATTGCCTCACGTACTACATGGGTGTTAGCATCATCAAATCAGAAGTAATTAAAAAGAAAACCAAATCTTTGCAATGACATTAGCAAAAAATTTCAATTCACGTACCATCAGTGAGACCACAAATCTTTCAGACAGTTTGTTTGACCAAAAGGGGTTTTTTAACAATAGAAATCTGTTTACGGCTTACATTTCACAGCCAGTATTGTGTAAGCATAGTATTTCAAAGAATTTTTGAATCGACCTGTCATGCATATCATTGTAGTAGTGTGAAGTGTGTCTTGTAACATTGTCTTGCTGACAAAAATAGACATAATAGTGATGGAAAAGAAAAGCGCGATCACACTGCAGTGCAACATTATAATGTAACCACACCACACAAGCGCATGCAAATGGTGTCAGTGCGTAAGTATGGTTGCAGATTAGCGATGCCTGACAATTCCAAATTGTAATGAATAATTGTCATGAATGCACAACATAAAATATATTTCAATAACTACATGCTTAAATATTTATACAGTTATGATTCACTTATGCAATTTAGAAAAATAAATATTACAATAATAATTGTGGGTGACAGTTAATAATACACGTATAATAAATATAGAAATAAATTCAAATTACGTAATAAACACTAATGTAATAATCCTGCATATTACAACAGCAATAATAATTCACTTGTTGACTAANTGTTTACGGCTTACATTTCACAGCCAGTATTGTGTAAGCATAGTATTTCAAAGAATTTTTGAATCGACCTGTCATGCATATCATTGTAGTAGTGTGAAGTGTGTCTTGTAACATTGTCTTGCTGACAAAAATAGACATAATAGTGATGGAAAAGAAAAGCGCGATCACACTGCAGTGCAACATTATAATGTAACCACACCACACAAGCACATGCAAATGGTGTCAGTGCGTAAGTATGGTTGCAGATTAGCGATGCCTGACAATTCCAAATTGTAATGAATAATTGTCATGGATGCACAACATAAAATATATTTCAATAACTACATGCTTAAATATTTATACAGTTATGATTCAATTATGCAATTTAGAAAAATAAATATTACAATGATAATTGTGGGTGACAGTTAATAATATACGTATAATAAATATAGAAATAAATTCAAATTACGTAATAAACACTAATGTAATAATCCTGCATATTACAACAGCAATAATAATTCACTTGTTGACTAATGTATAAATGTTTTAAATTTCTTTTCTGTATTTGAATAAATCAAAATAAAAAGTACACCTAAAATGATAAAGGGCAATTGCAGAATGTTATGGAGTTCTTTTCATAAGGGGTAGTTATTAAATATTATCCATATATTATCACATGTTGGTGAACAATGTGTATCATATTTTCAAAAAATAATTCCTATTCTACATATTTGACAAGTAAGGAACTAAAGTAGGGACTTTTTTCTTTCCTTCAATTTTACATCAAAACAATTCTTATAACTACTACTACCAATTAACAATAAATGAACTAAATAATAGAGTACAGGAAACTATAGTATTTTCTGATGTTCCAACATTTTACTATTACATAGATATTTTATTATTAATAACAATAGGAATTATATAGAATAAAAAGGGTAAACAGCATTTACATAAAAAACATCAGGTTCCAATTAATATAGTTTTATCTAAATAAATATCTATATTCATATTTAGACGTATTTTGGATTGCTTCTTCATGGTGGTTATGATATTCGAGGCATATGACTACTCAATGATAAACAAGTGTTGCTATGTACTCAATGATGTTGCTATGCACCTAAAGTCTCAACACATTGGGTGAGTTGCAAGGTTCTATAGTCTTGGTGATGTTCAATCTGGTCAGTAGATGCATGGGTGTTACTGTACTTATAGTAGTGTTCTAAAGAGATAGGTATACGACACAAGTGCCATATTTGATCATAGCAAAGGGCTAGGTATATGGTGACTGCATATAAACACACAGTAAATAGGAGCAGAATGTTTTCAAAATTTTAATTGATTTAAAAAAAATGAAGTGTTGATGTTGTTACATATTTACTAATAACATTTTGTACAAATATTCAATGTTTATTACAGTAATAATATTATAAATAACTAATTCTAAAACACTCTAAATGAGTACAAGAGGTTATATTTTCCCTTCAATATGATGTAATATGTATAACATTACTTAATGATTATATTGAAGCAAAAAAATTAATAATAAACATTTTTATCTTTTGTTCACTATTTTCTTGTTGTTTTGACTTGCCATGATCACTTTTGATGTGCGCTACACAAAGAAAAATAATAAGTTATATTTCTAATTTATTACATGTAACCTATTTATAGAAAACTGTTTGTCTATAATTCAAAATTTTTAAAATAAATGCTAATTGTTTTCAATCATATAAGATAACCTTCAGAGTACATATTTTCAAAGCACTTATTTTACATGTAGAAAAAAATATATCCAATGATAGGATTTCAACTGCATTTTCAATATATATTATCAAGATTCTCACAATGATATAATATAAAGAGCAACTATGTTCAAAACTCAAAATTATAAAGAACACATCTATGTGAATACTGTGTTTATATAATAATCTTTAGTTTAAATTAAGATAAACAATTATCAACGCAAGACGACGTAGCTGGAAAAGAAGACAGACGCAATTATATTTTGGTGGATGAAAGAAAAACTTAGAACTCAAAGGTCTAAACAAGGGGGGG
>NNCF01131680.1:45821-58168 GCA_002313205.1 Laupala kohalensis | reverse complement strand
TCGACACCACCACAGCTGGTCTGCTAAATCTTCGAAAAAAGTAACCTAAATGCTGGAATGCATCCAGCCGCTTAACCCGCACAGCGAAGAAGAAATGCGTGTGCTTTGAATCTAAGATTACCTTGGCCCAGTTAAAGACGCCAAACAAAACCAACTTTGTTCAAAAGGGCCTAATTTAAATAATAAGTGATCAACCATTTAATTCTGTATAAATTTAACCCTGATGTGCCTTCAGCTATTTAACCAGTGGCGAGATCAAGCGTGGTATCATTGATCGCAAACATGGCTGTTTTGTGTTATTTTGGGGGAGTGTATGTGAGCCTTAGCGAAGAAGAATGCATGATATTTTTAAGTGTTTTGTAATATTAGTGAATAAACAATTTAGTTCTTTTATTTGTAATTTGTGTCTTCCGTGAGGAACCCTGTTTGTGTTTCCACCTCATTAAATAACTCGAATCCTTAATTAACATTTGAATACCCTCAGATCTCATGTTTTTATTTATTTAAAGGTCCTAATATCCATAGAAATTTCTTTAAATTAATTGCCCTAATTTTTGGGGGTAATTTGGCACCCAACTTTCAAGACCAGCTTCATTTAAACTCATCTTCATCGTTAATTAGCTGGTAAATTTCACCCTATCACAAAACATGTGTCCCATGTAAGATCAAATACGGCACTTGCATGGCATACTCTCCTTTATAGAACCTTACTTATGGGTATCTAATGGATACCCAGAGCGCTCAAGCTGTCACGTGGTGTTCATTTGCACGGTATCTACCTCCAGCTACTGAGAAGCTCAAACAGCTAATACAACAACAATGAACAGTTATTAAATTATAAGTACCACTCAGGCCCTAGTGTTAAGAAAGAACTCACCAAAGTCCTATTTACACGGGGTAACCTGCCTTCAAAATCTGTTTAAATGAAGCATGTAACCTGCTCAACAGCTTGCTTATAAATTACGACAAGTACGCTTGTCAGTCATATGTGAGAGTGAAATGAGGGGTATGGTTCGACGTTTATTTTGCGAACCATCGCATGAATCATGTGAACCCTTACTGGAGAGTTAGAAAAGAAATAATCATGGTCTAGTGAGTGACTGCAATACTCATGATCTGTTGTTGCAATTAATAAATAAAAATATGATTTTTTTTTTGATATTTTAGACATTAAAAATTACATTAAAATTCTATGCAAAATGTTACTATGCCATGAAAGACCATTAACACGAAATTCACATTCCAAACATGAGTACTAGTTCATTGGCTGATCAAAACATTAGTAACATCACACTAAACGACGATTTAAAACAAGTAATAACACATATTAGTAATGAAACTGACGCAAACAATTATGCATCTAACCTCACTTTATGCTGCTTTCAGGGTTTGGGGTTGGGTAACGTTACCTGCCCTAAATCTACTCTCCGAGGCAAATAACCTGCATGGTTTAATTACAGATAGATTACCTCATTTTTTTGAGGCAAATAACCCGTCTCGCAGATTGCCCCGCGTAAACCGACCTTAAATGATGGTTTTTACACACAACTTACGCAAAGTGTGCGTCTCCAGCGTGTGTCAGCTCGTGTCTCTTCAGATGCCCACTCTGAGTGAAGGATGCCTCGCATATTCCGCACGTGAACGGTTTCTCACCAGTATGAGTTCGCATGTGCGCGGTAAGACTGTTCTTGTGACCAAAGGTAACTCCACAGGTTTCACAGGGAAACGGTTTCTCGCCCGTGTGCCTTCGAAGATGAACCTCCAGACTGTACTTACGACTAAAGGACGCCCGGCACGTGGTACACGAAAACGGTTTGTCCCCCGTGTGATTCTGCACGTGTAACCTGAGTTGATCCTTCCTACTGAAGGAAGCTCGACACGTGACGCACGCGAAGGGTTTTTCCCCCGTGTGCGTTTGCATGTGCTGCTTCAGATGATAACTCTGACTGAACGACGATTCACACAGGCTACAGGAGAAGGGTTTCTCGCCCGTGTGAGTTCGCGTGTGTTCTTTGAGGTGATACCTTCGCTTGAACGATGCTGGGCATACACTACACGAGTAAGGTTTCTCACCAGCGTGGTGGGAAAGATGTTCCATCTTATGTTCCTTGAGAAAAAGCTTTCGATCAAATACGTTTCCACACACGTCACAAACATACGATTTCTCCTCATCTGAGTGACTTTCCATGTGTTTCTTTAGAGTATCTGCAAGAGAAAACGATGCTGCACATACGTTACAAGAAAAGTTTCTTACATCATCTGCGCCACGGCTTGGGGCAAACTCTGACAAAGCATTGCCGTCCATACAGTGTGACGGGTATAAACTAAACTGATCCCTGTAATTCGAAACAAGATGATCGTATTTCGTTTCAGAGCTGAACACAGCATCGCAGTGTGAGGAACTGGAAGGTTTCAGATCTTGAGAACTATTCGTTACTTCATTTTCTTGTTCAGAGGACTTCCCTGTTGATTCACGGGCAATTCTGAAAGCTGAAACAAAACTAACTGATCAACTCATTATGAAAGAAAAAATTATTTCTTAAACATTCCAAATAACACAATATAAACTAATGTTTGAGACTGGGTCGAAAAAGGAGGGAAAAATCCACAGTATTTCACACTGCCGACGTTTTGAAAATTTATATTTTCATCATATGTATGTAGATGGGATGTTGTGTGTGTTATGGTATGCAAGATGGAATAGTTTTGTGATTTATGATCAAGTTGTTGTATTGTGAATTTATACAGCCGTGATGAAGAAAATATAAATTTTCTTAACATGGGCAGTATTAAATAGTGTTCTTTTTCTTCTCTTTTCCGATCCAATCTCAATAACCAGTTTATATTATAAAATTTAGGGTAAACAATATGGAGTATACGTTCCAAACGACATCCTGGAAGTTGCTCACAGATTTATGCATGAGAAGATATACCTTAGTTTACTCAGAGAGGAGAAACACACTCACGGGTAGAAACTTTGCTTACTAACACAACTTCAATTTAACAATTTTATATTACAAAGATGTCATAAGTAGCCAACACTACGCTGAGAGAGCGTTTGCAATACTAAAAGAAATATTTATTCAAAGCTTGCAGTGTGATTGACCTATTTATGACAAAAAACGCTCCAGGATTATTCCACAGAAGGAAAAAAGTCCATCTTACTTCCTGAAATTTTTCCAAGTGGAAGAGTCAAGAATTGTAATCAGTATCTTTAAATACTCAGAGAAGACAAGTTTCAGATCTTTTCCACAACTTTCTGACAAAAATTTCCAAAATGGAGTATAAATGCACCTTCCAGGTCTGTTCATCTGATACAAGAAAAAAGAATGGCTACAAGTTGTAGTACACTATGTGCAGTTCATTTCTACAAATTGTTTTTCCTATAGTGCACAGTTTTTATTTAATTAAACAAAACCCCAAAAAGGGTGCAAATCTTTTGAGCTTTTTTTAAAAATATTTTATTAACTTTCTCAAGTGGTCTAAGGTGAAATTCACAATCAACCACACAGAAGCAAACAATTAAAACTTCTCCAAAACTTTCCGGTAAGAAACATCTCATGGCTGGAAGAAGAAGAATTCTCCTACGGACAGAGGCAACACAGATAAGCTACAGAAAACTATCCATTTGATTATTAAATTTTTATTAATTTCCATCAATCATGTTTACTAATAAGTCAAAAGTGTATTAAACTTTTTCTGTGAATTGGCATAAAACAGTAGTTTTTGATGCCCAAAAATTCACTTCATGAGCAAACGTTATAAGTGCAAGAAAAAGTTGAATCATTAATATTATGTTTATAATGAACCATTAATATTATATATAACTTTGTATATATAACACTAAGTTTATAAATTGTCACACCAGGATATATTGTCTACAGCAAGTCAAAAATATAATCTTCAGAAACGTTAACATCTCGCCTCAAAATGATATCACATTACACCTTACAGATTTTTATCAATATTACAGAAACATATGTTGAAAATAAGACAAACAACAGCTTCACAAAATGATAAAATTAATCTTCTGGTTAAATATTGAAAAGAAAATGAACGAATGTCACATTACCAAAATTCTTGTATTCTTCAATTGTCGGTCCTCGCCAAATAAGAATTCAGAACAACAACTATTATCAGCAGAGATATAAAAAAAATCATATGATATTCTGGATAGATATCAGCTCACGTAACGTCATTTATGGAAGATCCGACAGAGGGAAAGGAAACAGAAACTAGTAGTGCAAAGTCATCACACATACTTTCTCATATATGTTTCTCCGTCGGCAGCATAGAGCGAGAAAAAATTCTACAGTGAAAGGATCATTTCTGACATGTGGTCCTCTATACTTTGGTCATCTTCCAGTATTCATGTTCCAAGTATTTTATCACTGCCTTTAATTTGAAATTTGAAAGTAAAACAAACATTCAGATTATTATTTCAAAACATACAACGACATATCAGTCTTATAAATACCGTAGAAGTGTTGTGTAAGTATAATTTCATTGTAGACAAAAATTAATGTATTTTTGTATCAGCAGTGTGTTTACTGTCCTCCTATGTATTTTATCATTATCATATCATTCATTTCAGAATATGAAAATTGTTTTATACATCTGCTTGGTCTATTTACACTGTATATTACTCAAGCTTCTTGATACAGCAACCTAATGCATAAGTGTAGCAGACAGAAATTATTTTCATGCATCGATACCAAATTTTTAAGCGAAATACCACTAATGCGGATGTAATGCATATTAAGTGTACTTTCTGTACAGAAAAGTTAAGCAAAACTGTTGGAACCGTTTTAAAGAAGCATTCAAAAGAGTACTTTGACCTTCATGTAAAGTACCCTTTGTTTTAAAGCAAAAACAAAATCAGAGCATGTACATCGACAACAAGTAAAATCTATCGTAAATACGAAATGCAAATTAAATTGATTCGTCCATTTACTCAGAATCACCATGCACAGACGGGCGGACGTTATGCCAAGAACCAATTTTTCTGAAATATGGAAAACCAAAACAGATATTTGTCTAAATTTCGCTTTTGAGTTTTTTCACAATTGCAATACTTCCAACATACTACTTTGTATATGAGAGAGCAAAAAAAGATCAAAACTTCACCAACGACTGCCTCAAGAATCTTCTAGGCGACCAGAGCATATGTGGCTTTGCTAGGGCAAGACAGTAATACAAAATATTGTTTTCTTTAATTTCTTTCTTTAAGAACAAACCGTGTTCAAATATTTGTTTGTGCGGAATTTTAACAAAAATTTTCATTTTGATACACAGGAATGTCTTTTTTCTTTACGTTTGCTAAGAATAATCTAAGTGAAGAGAAAAAAACACCATGACAAAACATCCAGATTACAAAGGAAAGGAATTCCACAATTTTATTTTATGTTTAAGGCAAAAAGTAATAGCATTTATGTCCATAATTTCAAATACGAGGAAATTCAATTTGATGTATCTTGTCGTGTTAAATGTATAACCTTCAGCAGTTATTTTACAAAATCCAAAAACTTTGAGTATCAAAATGATAATATGGGAAGAGGATAATTTATAACACAGTCACTCTAAGCACATACGAAAATGGGGAAAGGTTGTTGTTGTTGTTGTACAGAAAAGCATTATAATCTAAAGAAAAGAAGACCACGACAATTAATTAGCATATGTGAAAATTCAACAGCTCTGTTATAATAAGCAGAGATTATATCTTGCTGTAAAAGAAACCTTTCAAAATGGAAAAATTAGGTTTGAAGATAGTGAAAGAAGTCCTTGTCAGCTGCATGAAGAAATAATGACAAAGGAGAACATCTAGGACCTAGGTTCAGGCTTAACAAACCAACTTCAGGTCTCCCAAAATGCTTGCTTGAGATTAGCGTGCAATCTGAAATACTTTGACAATGTGTCACCCTTTGCGCAACTAGCCAGGCCTCAGCTGCCTGAGAGACAAATATTCCATTTGCTCTGCCTCTTGTACCATATTCTATCAATGGCTGATCCCTCGCATCTCTTCTCTTTCTTTACTAGTATCCAATCTCATCATTGCAGCAATACGTGTCCACGAGGTGGTGCCTCACTTGACCTTCCTATACCTCTCAACTCCAATCTTCACTCACTCTTTTTCTGTTTCAGCAGCAGAGAGTGGAATCTGGTAGCAGAGAGCGTCAGATCCTTTTGTCGAGACAAAGGAGGTTCAGAGAGACATGTGCCAAAATAACCGGGAAATTAATTTAATTGTCAATTTCAGTGAGATTTATGGGATTCCTTTTCATTCATATATTTGATGTTTGTGTATTTTTGTCTTCTTTTAAGTATTATGTATAATTATTTTTTGTCTTGTCTTATTTTATTACGTTTGTATGTTTGTGTTTGTTGGTTGGGGGTAAGAGGGCCTAATGGCCCTAATCCCGCCAACCAAAATAAAACGTGTATTATTTATTATCTCTGGATTTTTATTTGTGCTGATTCAATGGTGCCTCTATGATACTCTCAATGTTTCTTTCTTTCATAATAACAATTTGAAAACAGATTGAAACATTTTAATGTGGATGAATGACATAATTAAAAACATAAATCAAAGGCACTTTTTTTAATGCATGCTCGATAAAAAGATACCTTTTTCATGCGTCTTAAAAAGAGAAATCCCAAGTAAAAGGCATCATAACTAATTATCCAAATTATCCTCCTATTTTAAATCAGTTTACATCTTATTACTAAAATAGAAGTATGTATGTATGTATTTACTAAAGAAAAATTAAAGATTCAATATAGTACCTGAACCTGCAGAGGATTAATAATAAACCAATGCACTGGTATGGTGATAATTATAATTATAATTATAATATAATATTCACAAAATGAATATCAATACAAACAACAGAATTATACATCTTTTAATTTTAGCTCTTATGTTATAGTCTTTGTTGATAGACCTTTTAAAGATTTAGGAAAGCTATTGAAAACATTGTATGAAAAAACTCTTTTCCCTACTTTAAGTTTACACATGGGTAGTATTAAACTTCTGTTTCCTGTGACACTTTTGGAGGATGTGTATTTTTTTGCTAAGTTCAGGGTACAGGAAAGTGACTGATTCTAAATGATAAGGTTGTATCAAAGTCAATGGATGACAGATGACAGATGTCAAGTCGATCATTAGACTGGTCTCTGTTTCTACCATTAATTATATTTAATACTCTATTCTGTATCTTGGATAATCTTTAAAATTCCATATTACCAGCCCCTCCCCAAGCAATAATGCCGTAGACAGCCACGCTATGGAAAATGTGCCATGATAAACTGTCATAAGATCTTTAGTGTTTAATACAAATTTCAATCTATAGAATACATATAGTTGATATCTGTATTCAACTCTTTTTAATGATTTCAAATTGATTCTAATATCCTAGTTGTTAGCCAAACTGTCATTATAGTTCCCAAATTCAACATAAACAGATTTGTCAAAATTTAGAGATAAACTGTTTGAAAAAACCTACCAATATATCATGCGTTTGGAAGAGTTTATCTCGCGTTCAATTTCAACCCAACTATTAGCAAAAAATAGTATGACAGTATCATCAGCATAAGATATTATATCATCTGCTAGGGAAAGCAGAACAATGAAAGGAAGAGGCCATAAAATAGTTCCTTGTGGAACTCCAACTGTCACTTTCGATATATCTTTTTTTTTTTTTTTTTGTGGGGCTTTAGGGCTCGTCAACATCGAAGGTCATTAGAGCCCATAACTTTTGAAATATCACTTATTTCATTATCGATTCTAACATACTGGTGTCTGTCAGATAAATAAATGAATATTAAATCTTTTGCAACTCCTCTAACACCACAACACTCCAATTTAAACAAGACTTTACTATGGTTGACAGTGTAAAAGCTTTGGCCAAATCCAAGAACACACCCACTGTAGGTTTGCTGTTATCAAGACTAGAGTACAAAAACTCTGCTACATGCGCTTGTGCATCCACAGTTCCACACCCTGACATGAAACCAAACTGTTTCTTATCAATAATACTATGTTTCTCAAAAAACCTAGAAAGTCTAGTACACAATATTTTTTCAAAAGTTTTACTTTTGTTTGATATAAGGGAGATTGTTCTGTAGTCGTTCATTTAATACTTAGACCCTGATTTACGAATAGGAACTACTTCAGCTATTTTGAAATGGTCAGGACATATTCCAGATACAAATATTTGATTAATTATGTGGGCTATCGGAAGACAAATAATATTCTTGACTGATTTCAATGTATAGCTACTAACACCATCTATTCCACCAGCTGTATTGCCCATGTTCCCCATAACTTGANTCTATTCCACCAGCTGTATTGCCCATGTTCCCCATAACTTGAATTATTTGCCTATGCTCCAGTTGGAAAGAGACTGATCACACTCGAGCTAACTGGAAAATTAGGTGTGTTATGTGCAAGATTTGGAGTACAGAGAGACTCAGCAACCTCTACCCCAACATTATCAAAAAATTCATTAAAAAGATGAGCAATTTCCTTCTTGTCAGTAATTACCAAGTTATTCTTTCTCAGTTCATTAACTAGTGTATAGGGTTTAACATTTGTGTTAATTTTTTTATTTACATATTGCCAGGTTTGCTTAGTCAGCATTCTGTAGTTTTTAAAAATCATAATTCTTTTTAGCTTTATTCAACAGTTTCTTAAGTATTTTGCAGTAAGTAACAAATTCTTGCTTTTATAATTTGGATGATCTTTCCATTCTTTATATGATCTAGCTTTTTTTGTTACTTGAACAAATAAGTCCTCCTGTAATCCTCTCATTGCGAGGTTTATTCTTCTTGGGTACATTTTTATTTGATAGAGCAATCAATTTGCTAAGAGTTTGTTAGTGGCTTCGTTTGGGTTTTTTTAATTTTAGACACTACTGACCAATCCTCAAAGGAACAGATTTCTTCCAATTTCTTATAATTTATCAATTTGATACTACTTTTGTTCTTCTTTTTGAGTCTAGCAGTTCCATAATTAATTAATACTGGAAAATGATCCTTGAGTTGATACAGTAACCTAAATGATTCAATGTTCAAATCAGATTTTACAAAGGCATGGTCTACACATGTGCCTGCATCAAGAAAAATTACCTGAGTATGTCGAGTTACCTTGTTTATACCAGATTAGAAACTTTTTTGAAAGTAGTTACTGCAGTATTCTTCCTTATCATTGCTGTTTTACAATAGGTCTTTGTTAACATCTCCAATAATTAAATTGTGTTTAAAATTCCTATTGGCAATTAAGAAACTATTTAAATCATTGATGAAATTATTGGTGATATAATCATGACATCTGTAGATGCTGAAGTATTGTTTTGCTTTTTTAATAAAAAGACTGAAAATGGAATTTTTTGACCTCCACTTCCCAAAACCCAACTACATCCTTAATTTCACCTTTTTCTTATCAAATTTTGAAAGATCCTGTCCTAGTGAATGTCTACATCAGTTAATGGAAAAACCTTTGAGGAGAATTTCAAACCATAGCAAAAATAGTTAGGCCAAGGTAACGAAACAGTACTTTTTTTTGGATGACATATTACAAAGGACAATTTTATTAAAATGGATGCCATTTACAACCACGATCATTGAAACACAAAAAAATATTTACTTGATAAAATAATTGGTCCCTCAAAATTTGATAAATAGAAACTTAACTCCTCTATCAATGAAGCAAAATATTTCAAAAATATGCTTCGTACGGAGAATGTTGACGAGCAATTGTATGTTACACCTATTAACTAGATATGGAAAAATATAATTTTTAGTAAGATAGGAAATAACGAAATAAATGGATAATAGACATATTCTCTATTGTTCTAGACTACACGCAAGGGATTAAATGAAAATATTTTAGATTCGCTACCCTATTGTCGGGGTGCCCAGGAGTTGAGAATTGGTGTCAGGAAAGAGCCGTATCCATCACATAACCCATCCACACTATTAAATCTGTACAATTAGTGATGTTTGATGCTTTACCTTCTACAGTTGTCGTCATCTCCTCTTGGGATAGAGAACTGCAATTCCTCTCCTCTTTCTCACCCATTTCTTGATTCACGTCACAGTTATCAGGATATTCCTCCAGGGGCTTCTCCGACAGAAAATCAGAAGCAGGGGAATCACTTCCTCCTTGATTATCAAGCCCCTCACTTTTTACAGCAACAAAAGTAAAAGGAATTGGTTCCTCCTGGGAACACTCTTCGCTCCGGTGGACACTGGAATTTGTTAAGCTCATCTTCGATTCATCATTCATCGCTCGTTCTCGCAGCTTTTTGGAAAGATTTAGTACTTTCGTTTTAGGTACATTTACTAATTGTGGATTAAGGTTTCGTCCACTGCAATACAATCTGCCTTCCTGAAGTAAATTTTCAGGATAGTATTCCCTATTAACATTTTTCATCGAATTTCTATCACACATTAATTCGCTATTGCCCACACTTCCCTCACAAGTGTCGTTTATGGAAAACTTATCTGAAAACTAGAAACACAGCACATTAATAAAGACCAGAGACAATGTATTTACCACGGATCATTCATTCCAAGGATGTGTCTTACGTTTAGAGAAGGACATTTTAAAGACGAAATCTGCAACAACTCAGCAGTGTCCATCAAAGAAGCCACATCAGATACAGGTACATCAACTTCTCCATAATAAACAAAATCGAAAATGAGTCTCATATCATCGTATTTCACTTCTTCGAAAGGAATTATCTTTACCCCAACATTATCCATAAACAGCTTCTGCATACAAGAAATGCAAACTAGTCGCTATTTAAGTGTCTTGCAAACATTTTCACATAGAGGCATAACAGCAAAAGTATTTCCTGTTTTTTAAAACCTCGAAGATAGAATTGATTACCATTTTGAATTTACATACATCCCACTCCCAACATATGTAAACTTTTGATTTCATAAAAGTTATACCATTATGTTGCAAAAATATAATTGTATCTACTCTAATAATGCCTTCTACTTTACACTTAATACGTTTAAGATATTATACATACATAAGATTGTCTAAGAAAAAAAATAATTAAGAAAACCTCTTTTTTTTTTAAAGGAGATTTTAAAAAAATTACTAAAGATGGAGTAAATATGGTTTCTCTTAGTTTTGAAAGGGTTAATACAAATGTTGTGCAAGTTAATATATAACATCATTCCACACAGAATCCCTCAAGAAATCAAAATCATTGCACACAGAATAAATTACAATACCATTTATGTCTCTTCTTAATACATTTTGAATGCATTTTGTACAGGAATAATTGCCTCCAACATAACTAAAATGCTATGCATAGTGGTGAATGATTTTCCCTTTTCCTTAATTTCTTAAATAAAATACCTTTTAATTATAATCCTTAATTTTTTATCTATTCTACAAAACAATTATCTCTGCACATTTTAGTGTTTAGCCAAATGTGTTGGATCATTAACCCATTAAACATCCAGAAATCTATTTATAGATCAGCCAGAATGGTTTTATGTATTTCTTACAACTAACTTCACTTTGAAAAATTTGGACATATGGTCAAATTATTTTGAAGTTTGATATATATAGGAATTAATACATATGTTATAAGTACTATTATTGATCCTTTAAAAAATAAAATAATAAAGTCTCCTTCGTCAGGCTCTTTGCACAGAGTTTTGTATGTTCATGCGAGTAGAGTTAGTAAAACTTTTGATTTCAAGAATTTTGGACTTCTGTCATTTGCTAAACATGTTTCTCTTTGTTGCTACACAAGATAGGAGTAATTCAACAAAATGGTACCCGAAATATCACTTTCCAAAAACTGCTGATCTATGCACTTGGGGTATTAAGAACTTGAGGGCATTGCCGCTCACAGCTGACGTACGTAGAAAAGAGTCATAGGGCAGTTGTTGTATGTCCTTTGTTCCGATATAGTGTATGTTCTGTGTGAACATTTTCAGAGTAAATATATACAAGAAAACCTCTCTTACTTGCATCCCTTTAGCATTGGTAAGGTCACTTTGTTTTATTATTAACAGTGACAGATGGCGATGAAGTTAAGATGATGCGTTAGTTTACTTGACTGAAAATGAAGTTCCAGGGCCAATGCACTAATGCACAAAATGAAAAATAATTATGTTTATGAACCATATAGTTACGTTTGATAAGTTATGTGTGTGCTGATATTTACTTACTCATTTTTCAAATATTGTTTTTCAGACTATTTGGAAAAAGACTAAATACAATGAAATAAACTAATAGAGAAAATACCTCTCACAAAAATCGAGCCCAGTTTACACAACAAAGCAACACTCTGGCACCCACGACAATCGAAATATTCTTT
>NNCF01131680.1:23341-41793 GCA_002313205.1 Laupala kohalensis | reverse complement strand
GGGGGGGGGGTCACACGGATAAATGAAAACCACGGTTAATCGACATACTTTACTTAATAAATTGTGTACATAAACATGCATATATGTGTGTGTGTAGAATGTCACGATATCAGGGATTGATTAGTATGATGTAATCAATCTTCATTTCTTGCAATTTGAAATGATTTTCCTTATTTCAATTCTAATATTTCTCAAATTCATTATGTCCTAGAAGTCAAAATTTTACCTGAGGATCTCTATCTCTAACTCCATTGAAAAACTTACGTACAACTGTGGAAATAGTAGGAAGTGGTTGGATTAATATATGATAATACATGTATTGTATAAAAAAAACAGTAGAAGCTGCATACGACAACATGAAGGACAAAAAACTAATTTACTCTATAGTAGAAATGGTAATTCCTTTTTTATGTCCAAAAAGTGAGCACCACAGTTAAACAATGTTCTACTGTATAACCATTTGAGGAAAGTTGCTCTTAGAATAAAAAACAACTCACTTCAACTGTCATTGTCAACTTCCACTACACGACGAAAGCCATTCCATACTACTGTTCCCTTTTTACATAAATTAGGTGATACATAACCCTTATGTTACATTAGATCCTAAAACCAAATATTTTTTCTATTAACAATTAATGTTACATGAAATTAGGACTCTTTCTAAATTTTAGGCGAAATATTTCACTTAGACAGCACAAGGGAAATAGTGAAACAATAATACTTTTTAAATAAAGTATAGAGAAACCAAACGTAAATGACTTCTATTAAAAATATAGAAATGGTGAATTTAGACGAAGCAGAAGTAAAAAATAAAAAAATAACCAAATATTACACTCAAGAAATGATTTTCACATTTCTGTAAAACCCCAATACAAAACAAAACGCAATATGTCTGATGCATCGTTTCATGCATCTCATTTTAAATGCTTTCTGTAGGGATTGATTCCTTCTAACGCAACATAAACAAAGCAAGGTGAAATATCATTATCCTGCTTCTTTTATTCCCTACACTCTTAAAAAACCAACACTACCAAATTCTTCATTCCTACCCTCCTTAATAACATGTTCTCTCCATAGATATTATTATCTCCTAGACATATTAATGCACATTCAGCACTAATAGCAATAATACTAATAACTTCACATTTGTTGAGTTGTAGAAGAACAACTAAACCCGCATTCTGGTTGAGTTGAGAGACCGGGGTGTGTCGAGTTTCTCTATAAGGATAATTGTTTCCTTAGATTATATAGTGTTTCTCCTGATTTCTTCTCTCCAAGATGAAACGTTTTGTTTCGTGATGCAATGCACATAAATTTAGCAATATTTATTCCAATATCTTTGTTCAAAATATCTTAAAATACAAATTTCAATTCTCTCGTCAATGTCCATGAGAGATTTGTCATTTTATTCCTCATCGTTCCATGTACATATCTACAACAGGCACTTGTATGAAAACTGTATGAAAAATCATTTTAAGTCCCGTGTCCACCATATTCTCCCGTGACTGACAGTGGTGGTCTAGAGGTAGCGTCCCCGTCTCCACAAAATATCACTGAGTGGGAGAGCACGGGTTGACGGGAGAGCCAAACGAAGTGAGGTTTTCAGTTGGGGTTTTTCCCACATCTACTCCAGACAAATGCCAGTTACCTGACAACCCAACATCTGTCCTTCCGAATTCCCCTTTTATCTAAGTCACGGTTAGGTAGAAGAGCGGGACTTATGTCCTGAACCTCGCCATAAGACATTAAATAAAAATAATATATAAGATCTAATAGGATATCTCATGGATATCTTATATTCCACTCCATGTTGTGTAAAGAGCTATACAATAGAGTCAACTGAATATTTGAGAAAAAAACACCAACATGCCTCTTAGAACTTAACTGGGACTCTAGTACTTTAACCAACTAAGCTATCAGAGGCTGAAAAATTCAGTTCTAGTCAATTATCACAATTATATTAATTAAATCACACAAATGTTGAAGTATGAGGTATAGGTTCGAGTCCTACTAGGAGATTGCTGGTATCAATCAATGACAAGAAAGATGTTGAAACACACACACAACATCTGACGAGGAGCTTTTTTTCCTTTTGCAAAATAGGATTCAACGGTACCAAGGAATAACCGACGGATGACAATAGTTAATACGTTTTAAATAGCAACTGCAATAAAGATACATCGAATATTCTAAAAATCAATTATGGATCAAACCTATTAAAATAAAACCAAACCATTAACCTACTAAGATGGATAAAAGTCAGTAAACAACAATTTGATAAAACAAGCATTCCCTTTAAGTAACGCACAAATACTCTTCCGCCCAGCTCATAATCAACTTATATAATTACACTATTCCTGTGAAATTGGAGACAGATTTAGACATAGGCAATATAAGCATTTGCCTAAGTGCGCAAGATTTTGGAAGCGCCAAAAGAAAGTAACAGAAAGATTATAACATTTGGAAGAAAAGTTTTTATTCTAAATGTGTGCTGCTTTTCTTAAAGTTCTCTAAAAAAACGATTTTCAAGATTTTAGTTAGATCAACAGAGAAAGTTATAGGTGTTTTTAGATAGGTCTTTATCATTAATTTCCAAACTTATGATTTAGTGGACAGTGTTGTAACACTAGCATCAGGCATGGTTTAGAAATTGCTTAAAGTTAGAGACAAGTTTAATGATAAGTGTATTAGTTTTTTGACAGCAGTATTTCCAATGTAATAATATTCTTATAGCATGTTCTATAATTTCAAGTAACACAAAATTATTTAATAATATTATAAAAAATTCCTTAACTTTACGTAAATGTTTATACTACTTTGTACCTTATAATAATAAATAATGATAATAATTAAACAAAAATACGTAATTATTACTTCATTATTGTATTATAAAAATAATGAATAAATATTTAAAATTTATGTATATAAAATCTGCCAACAAAGGGCATTATATTTACTACTGCCTAAGTGTCAAAATTTTCAATCCATCTCAGAGTACAATTCCCTTCACCTATTTTCTGCAACAAGTTTTCAGCAACATGCAAAACTGGGAAACAATAAGGTTGTAGTAAAATCTTCAATGTTCTCATAAAAATTGCATTACTCCAAATATTTTTATTAGTGCGCCTCTTTAAACAACAATTCTAAAAAAAAGAGGCTGTTTCTCCGACCTTTGTAACAGACACAAAGATGAAAGTATATGTTGTTTAATGTTTTGAATTACAACAATCAACCTATACTAACAGTTTACTACTAACATTTTGTTTCTAGTTGTCCACAATGAGTCATAGAAAAAAAGAATGTTGAGAAATGATTTAAAAAAAGTCACAAATGTTACGGACTCTGGTGTAATGTTACTTGAAAAAAAAAAAAGGAGTTTTTCAACAAGAAACGGATTTGGAAAATTTGGAAAAGTACATGTACACTCCAATCACGAAATGTCCTCAAGGTTTTGCGCAAAAAAAATATTGTGAGGAAGTTGAACGTATTTTCAAAGATTTGTCTCTCAATTATTTAACTAAACTCTGTCACAAATGTTAGTCGACATCTGTGCTCTCCACAGTGTACAATGAAGGGGAGGGACGAGTATCGTCAAGCGATTGCATCATCCTAAGCAATCAAACTCTACCTTCAGTTGATTCTGGAACCTCGTGGTGTGAGAGGATGTGTTCAGAAGGTTATAGCAGGGTGAGTATTTTCATCAGCTGACACAACTGTTACTGCCCTTCTTTCGTTTCATCCCAGTCTTGTTTTTTATTTAAAAATTGATTTATATAACCATGAAATGTCTAGTTTAATTAAAATATTTAACAACATTTAATACTATTAAATATTTCGTCAGTGGCAGGAAATTGATTTGAAAACAAGAACCTAAAGTGTCTGTAACAAATGGGACCATTTGACACAAAAATTAAAAGTTAATTGTTCTTATCATATTGTAACCGTAACAGGTTCATAGCGCAATTCTTTCACCATTGTTTTATGTAAGGCTCTAAAACTTGCCAAAATGCAGAGGTGGTCAACGAGAAAATAAAAGAAAGAAAGAAAGAAAGAAAGAAAGAAAGAAAGATCTTCAATAAGATACTGCCCTAAAAACTAAGATAGAGTTGTCTTTAAAATATATAAAAATGATACTTTTATATTATTTTTGTAACATATTTGTGGTCCCCTGTAAAATAAAAAGGTTCCAACAGTTCTGAATTTAGCAGTGCCGGAACACTGAATTTCCCGTACTCACCAATAAATGGGGGTCCAGCACCCCCATCTGGAAAATTTTGTAATTGATATGCTTATTTGTACATTTTAACACTTTCTGGAGTAGAATTTCAGCATTATAAATTCACCATTTCTGTATTCTGAAACAAGATAAATTTATATTTATACTTTTCTTTTTTCTTACCTAATTTTTTTTTGAATTGTGAGTATTCATCACAAGCTATAATTGATATGGCTCACTTGGTTGTCATGTGTGGTCTAGGTCACTTACTGCATTCACCTGAAAATTTGTTTCTCAAATTTATTTTATTTTCACATACATCAAATAAACTATTATGTAAACAAAAAATAAAAATAAATACATATTGCAAAAACCAGTGCCAGAACAGCATACCACAACATTCCAGTACCCTGACACAACTGATGACATGCCTTGCGACAGAGATTAACATTAAACACTAAATGTTAAAAGATGACAAGTATGCACAGCTCCGTCTTTTAGATCATGCAACATTACTGGTTTGAACTAAATAACTTTAATGTTTGAAAATGGAAACAGTTACAAAGTTTTTTTTTAGTAACATTTGTGACAGTTCCATTCCAAAATCTTAAAATGAGTTTCCACTTCTCCTGTGAATTATTTAGGCCACAAAAAAGATGGTGTACTTTTAAAAAAGTGTAAAACAAAAAAGGTAAAATCAAAAACATTTGTGACACATTTGCCGGAGATCAAGATTCAGAAATTCATCAAATGGTCAAAAGTTCACAACTCTCATTATTGCAATGTGTTTTCTGATACTCCCCAGAAGTAGTAACAAGGTAGAGAAAATGAATTGAGAAATAAACATGTTCTATTTTTAAATTGCGGTCCACTCTGCAGAGGGCTGAAATGGCAAATTTTTACAGAATCGCCAGTAATGAATCTAGCAATACCAATGACATTTGGACAATATCCAACTTGTCTCACCAATACTTTTCCGGTTGATTTCATATTTCATTAATGTAATTTCATAAATTTGAAAACTGGGGCATATATCATTTAAGGTAGAATCTTCATCACTTTCTGTAGACCACGTTTCTTACTCTTCAACTGCTCTTTAGTAAGTCCGTCCATTTTATCAATCATTCACACTTACCTGCTAAAAAAAAAAAAATCAAGCAAGGAAGTTCGAAACACTCAAGTAATAGGAGAAACTGAACACAATAAAATTGTCGTGAAGACAATGTTTCAGTTGAGCACCACACATTTCGCCAGTTGTTGTGAAGTGTTTGGAGAACATCAACATGACTATAGTTCTAACAATCTTAGTGTTGTGTCTATAGCGATGAGGAGGAGGAGACTCAAGTAGTTGAAGAAGCCAGTCACTGCAATTTCCTTAATACCATTGTTGAACTTACATGTTGGTATGCAAGCAGTGGAGGTGGAAGTGGCAGGTAGGCAGCAAGGGTTGTAGCTCTCGGCAGGCCGACATCAAGTGCAGTACAGGAAGGATTCTTTAAGGGGGAGGCAGGATCAAAGCTGAGCATCCTCTAGGCCCCTGGTTGAGCAAGAGGAAAGGATTAGGGGTATACTGTATGCCCATCGTCTGCCGTCCGGCGATTCCTCCCTCTACTCCCGCTGCCTCTCAATATATAGTGTATTTCCACTGAGTTCACCCACTGTCGACACTGCTGTCGTCTCCAGTTCGACAATCACGTGCGCTGGCCACTTTCCAACAAAATGGAAACTACAAAGTTGCACTGACAAAATGATTCTTTGTGCTCTTATGGTGCAGCCGCAGGAAAGTAGTACTGCTTTTCCTTTTCTGCAACAAGAATTGCCCCTCAGCAGTGCTACCCCTACGCCCGAAGTCAGGGGTGTTTAGGATTACTGACCGAGATGTGAGAGTGGACGTCTAGAAAGTGACTCCCCCTTCTAGACTCGGTGCTTCACAGCATTGTGGTAAATGGAAATATTTTGTAGAGAGAACACTCATACATCACACCTCACACAGTAAACAATTGCTCTTTGATGAGAGATAAATGTGTGAAAACCAATCACAGCTCAAAAGGGATGGAGACAGGGACGGAAAACAGAGTCAAACGACCAATGAAATAAAATTTATTGTTAAAAGAATTGAAAAACCTAGCAGTGGGATGGATTCTACCAGCGCCTGTGTTTGAGGGTTAACCAATAAAGTCCTACCATAAACGCACAATGCATAAAGAAACATTCTTATCATTATTGGAGCTTATGGTTATTTCTTTTTAATTGGAAGCAATNGTGTTTGAGGGTTAACCAATAAAGTCCTACCATAAACGCACAATGCATAAAGAAACATTCTTATCATTATTGGAGCTTATGGTTATTTTTTTAAATTGGAAGCAATTTTTTGTACATTGTTGAAGATATTTCCAAGTAGTCTACCTCGATAATACTGCATTACATCACCCAAACACCACAAAAATATTTGTGTAGAAAAATCAGTCGTGTGAAAAATGGTGTCATGTCAGAAGCAAGCATAACTTTCCTTTTGTTTCTTTTATGTTATGTAAGCTTTAATGAATTGATAAGATCATAAATATCTCAATAACGTTTGAGTAGAAAGGTGAGCTGTTGATATTACTGGTACAATATTGTACATTCACGTTCTTAAAAACCGTTATGTAAAGTTACCCAGATGTCCTGTTTATTCACAATTGTTTTGTACTTGACAATAACGTAACAAACTAGAAAATTATGTCCCTAAAACAGTCATGTTTGAGATATTTTAGTTATCGCCAGGGATTTGATTGTCGCTTCACTTAATTATGTATTTTCTATTATTTACATTATAGGTTGGATTCAAAATATATTATTTATAATATATATTTTATGTTTGTATTCTGTATATTTATGCATTTCTTACTATTTATAATACTTGTTTTGTATTGTCATAAACTTACTTTATTATTTGAGTTACATTCCTTTTTGACTATTATTGTTTTATACTCCTTCATGATCACTCTATTGTACATCACCATTTATGTGACTGCAGAAACCTACACGTACAATAATGTATCAAGCATTTCTACAAGTATAAACAGCAATTCTAGTTTTATTTCAGCGTCAATTATTAAAATATTACCTCAACAAGATTTTATTAATATTTTCCCCAATGTATAAAAATAACAATAATTCCTGTCTTAATTGGTTAAAATGAGAGAAAAAAATGTCAGGAATATTGAAAATCTCCAGACTACATATTAACACCCTTTAAGATATTTGTTCTCCTTTGAAGTTCTTATTTCCTTCCAATTAAAATCTACATTGAAATGTCTATCAAGTTTCCTTGTACCAATCGCTTTATTAATTGCTGCTCCTTTTAAAAGTTTACATTTCCTAAAGTGTTTTCCGGGACATTGTCTCACTCCTACATACTACAAAAATATTTTCAAAAATCAAACATACACAAAAAGAAAGAAAATGCATATGTAACTAAATGAAAAGGGTAATTCATAAAAAATTACATTCACAGCAATTTTATTAATATGATGATGTTGTTTTTTTCTTGGGTTTTTAGGGCTTGCCAACGTTGAGGTCATTAGAGCCGTTATAATATGATGTGATTCACTAGTTTAATTTTTTCATTATTTTTTTTTCTTTCTTCCTGATTACACAATTCAATGTTAAAAATAAAATTGATTGTGAACTTCAAATAAGATGATTTTGCATTGACCTGAAGTTTTGTATTAAAAATTAATGATGAAGTAACTTGTGTTCCTTATTTACCAATAGTTAATGAATAATATTCAAAGATTTGAAACTTAGGAAACGAAAACATTATTACTGTACCTGTTGCTAGAAACAGCAAAAATAAATAAATTAATTGCTTTGATAATGTTACCCTAATTTATGAAAATTAAACTAACGAATCACATTCATATATAAGGGTAAAAGGTTATCAAAGCAATTAATATATTTTTGAAATTCACAATCTATTTTGTTTTTAACATTGAATTGTGTAATTAAATTAATATTTGTAACATTAAATTGAGTAATCAGCAAAGAAGACCATATTCTGTCATGTGTAGCAAGCAGTTATGCAGATACACTATTTCCCTGATCTGCCCATTTAGGTACAGTGCACCAAAGTGTGGATAACTTTTGCAGAACGCGTGTTTAGGATTTTGTTTCAAGATATCTGACTTGGGTTCAACTGTTTCTTATAGTTTGAACATTTAGAAACCCATTTTCTTCATTACAATCACCAAAGGCTCCTTAGTTTATTGAACAAATCCTGAAAATTTAAATAAAGGAATATTGTGTTCATCCAAGGCATGTCACACGGGGGAGTTTTAACTGAAATTCACATAGAACACACTATATACATTTCACTAATAAAACAAGTATTACTAGCAATTGTCAAAAAGGTTTCAAAATGAAATTTTACAATACATTATATTAACTCACAACTTCTGAGTACCTACTCATGGACAGTGAACAGACGTGTGAAAATTTCAACAGATCAGAACTTGCACCCGGGACCACCCGCTCTGGCCTCAGGTGTGCCATCCAATGCACCACCCTCCTAGACTCCCAAGATGGTACGCAACATTCACAGTCATGGGAGTTAAGGCTGACAAGGCAATGAGCAATACAGAAACCGTGAAAACTTTTACAAAATATTAGATGTTACAAACAAAGATTCACACGTTCAACCATTCCGCCCACGACACAAACGTACGACGGCTTCTCGTCTGCTGTGAGTAGTCGCGAGGTGTTTCTTGAGCGAAGACGCGTCACAAATGCGACACGAGAAACTCTTCATTTCCCCACTAGTAATTGCAACGCTTCTCTCCTCGATGCATTTCTTCCACCGCCACCCACACTCGGAAGGGAGCAAATCAAACCGATCCCTGTAATGAGAAGAGTAAAATACAAACGTATTTAGTTTCCACAGTTGAACACAGCATCCGAATGCAAAGGGATTGAGAGACTACTTCTGATCCCCATACCTTTAACTCAATTCTTTTCCCTGTTTGGAGACTTTTCTCAACGATTCACTCTCTTCACAAAAATCTGAAACAGAAATACAATTTCTCCAAAACACGACTATTAATTACATATTATTAAAAATTATTCACTCGCACACCAATAGCGTCAGAAAAGATTAAGAAAGCACAAAAGACATCGCCTCATGTTAATTCTTCATGACCAGACAAAATAGAAGAGAAAACAAAGAAAAGATTTTTATCAGTCTTTTAATTTACATAGGCATTTTCTTTTTGAAATCCCTTTAGAATAAATTTTTATTTAATTAGCTATCAGATAAAACTAGTTTCAAGTTGAAACCATGATTTTGAAATTCAATAAATTAAATATAATATCCAGCACGGTATATATACTTGGCCATAGAGCTTCTAATATAAAACAGATCAAAGTTTCTTCATTGAATCTTATCTACTGCACTTCCGAATAGGTTGCGACAGTACAGGGATCAACCTGAGCCGCCTTCAATACATGCCACTTCATTACTCTTTGAAAGTGCCACCATTCATGAGAAGTTTGTGACAGAACGTGGACTCCAAGTCTATTTGCTAATATTATTGCTATGTTCAGCCTCATGTGTCGCAATGCGTTATCTTAATGTGTAACATTGTCCTTTGGGTATTTAGATGGAATCAAACTCAGTGTGATGTACTGAAATCGGGAATCATGATAAAGGATTTATGAAAAAGGGCTGAATCGTACATAATTAAATAAATTTATAGTGCATGTTGTATATGTTGTTTGCACGTCCCTTTCTTTCCATATGCTGCAACTGCAACGCAACAACTGCTTAACACATTTGAACCGACTTGAGGAAATAACTTCCAAGCTGACATAAAACAAAAAGAATTCCTCAAAGAGTATTTTATATTGGAAACAGTTTCAGCGCATGAGAAAATAAATCATAACCATCCAAAATACTTTCAAATCTATACAATTTAAATCATTTATTTTGTCAACATAAATCTTTCTTCCCTATGGTCTATTTTGTTATGTAAAATGCTTGTGAGCAATAGTATTTCTTCGGTAAATAACTGAAAACAGAACTCCCGGCAATAGTCATATAGTTCATTTTGTCTTTGCATAAAAGAAACTCAAGAAAATTCAATTCAATTCCTAAAACACAGTGCCATTTCTACGGATGCTTCAAGAATATTCTTCATGAATATTCGGTCAAATTCTATTTTGTTGCTTCTCACTCTGTTCGAATAACCTCACATTAAATGAAAGAAAACAAGTCAAATTGAAATGATAATTAAGTTTACAAGTTAATAGATTCAGTAAATGATACAATTTATATTAAATAAAGGAACATAACAAAGATAAGTATTACATGTCAAAAGATGTTTATTTAATAAGAAAAAATAGCATTTTTAATAATAAGTAACAACTAATCCTCACCTGATTTATTCCTGTTTACTCCAAACAGCCCATCAGCCTTTTGTTCTTCTCGCTTCACACATAACATGGGAAATTGTTAGCATTCAATCCCTCTAATAAATTCATTTCTACAATGTCCATGTCCTATAGAGTTGGAGCCCACGTCACTGCTCTTGTCCACTGTCTCTGACACGTCATCATCTTCTGCTTTGCAATTGTCTACCTCTTCTTCACGTTCCTCTTTTATGTCGACACGAGTCGGATTCCACAGTTCTATATTGGACTCTACGTTACATTCTCTTTCCGAGTTGGAGGTGTTATATTCCTCAACAGAATGTTTTGCTTCTTGACCTGCACAAGATGTCTCACTCTCATAATCATCAGGTTCTTCTTCCATTTTTATTCCCACAAAGCAAAACGGAGTTACACAATCATTCAAATATTCTTTACTTTCTTCTTTACTATTTCTTGCATTTTCAATGCTGCCATCTGGTGGACATCCATTCAACTCACTTGCTTCTTCTGAAAGCATTTCTTCCTTTACATCAACATTTGACATGTAAGTGTTCTCAGAACTTACAAAAGACACTTCCTCTTTTACAATCAGTAAATCTAAGTCTCTAATCTCCATCTCTCCAGCCAGAGAAGAATTGTTTTCTCCTCTTATTAACATCTGTGCAACACAAACCTTTGGAACTCCCAGTTTTGTCAGAAGGTTGTTCACTGTAACAAATTTTCTCTGAAATTTTATATCATGACTTAACTGACGATGAGAACAGATGAAATCAAATATACAAATGTGTATATTACTTTACAACCTGCAGATACATTTGAAGAACCATTTTCTCTTAAATCAGCATTCTGAAAATGTAATGTAAACTATTAATACACATAAATCTTTTTGGTATGCTATAAAATAATAACTAAGTATGTATGCTTGGTTTCTTAAATATTTTTCTACTTTCAAAATCTGCAAGGTGGCAAAGGTTGATACAGACTTTGCAACAATTTTCAGCATTTTCCAAAAGCAACTTTCGTTCACAAAGCTCTAACATCTCTCATGAAATTGTTACTCTGCTTGTTCTCATCCTAAAGGCCTGATCCTTTCCAAGCTTCAGATTTTTAAAACCTTCCCAGCCAAAATATTTAAAACTAAAAACATGCATTTTTAACAAAACTTCATTTTTGAAACATGAATTTTAAACTTTTGTAGCCCAATCCTGGGCTGGGTTTTTCTCTAGTTTCCCTTTGGGTAGAGGAGGTTTTTCTATACAAGTTCTGGGGATGACATCTATTGAATCTCAAACTAAGTGTAATTTTATTATTTATGATTTACAAACATGTTCTGAATAATCTATAGTTTGATAATAATGCGTACTTTTCAAAGAATTTTTCTGTGTTTTATTAAATGCACATTTGTTGGTATTCTGTTAACTTTATGACGTACTGAATTATTTTTATTCTTATCTTAGGAATGTGCCGATATGTTAAATCCTCCCCTGCCTTAGGGTCCTTGTTCGGAACTGATGGGATGGTCCCTTCTTGCTTCCAGAGAATAAATTAGTTTATTGTCCTCCATATTATCATTTGCAGTTTCTACCGCTATTTTGAAAACAAAATTATTATTATTATTATTATTATTATTATTATTAATATTATTATTATCATCATCATCACTATTAACTATTGATATATCAGTCTTAAAAACTTTGTGAATAAATTCTCTACAGGACCGTCAACAAGTAAAAAATATTTTAACTTTAATGAAGATTTCCTTGTAAGATTAAATTTTTAAAAAAATATAATTTCTTTACATGCTTTGTAGATATTCAGTCTAATATTCCAAAGAAAAATCTAAGTAGGAAATTTAACTACTCAAAATAAAATAATTTTATAATGCTTATTTCAATGATATCAAAATAAAGCAGCAAGTACACATCATTCCAGAGATATTGTGAAAGACCCAAACAGCAGAATTGGACGAAGAATAGGCAATGCCAGAACACAACAAATTGTATTACTCAAAAACTAAAATTAAAAAAAAAATACTGCAGTATTAAACACAACATATTTGGGATCATGTATGCCAAAGATAAAACATATTAAAATGGCCGAAGAACAAATAAATTATTCATTGGGTGAGTTATGGAATGACCCAGGTCATAATTTATTTTGAAAGAAATACTTTGAACTGTTTCTTACATAATCTTCCTGGAATGTTACTAGCTGTTATTTTTCTGAAAACCAGTGGGATTATTTCTCAATGTACAGTGTTTTCTCTTCATCTTTGTTTTCACTGTACTACTACTGCACCAGTGCTTTTACACAGTAAAATAATTTATTGATTCTAATAAAAATTAAAGCTGTCTTGTACTGTTTCACACCATTGTTGTAGTACTCTCAAAATACACGATAACAATTTCAAAACTATTTTCCCATGTGCTTGTATTGTGTCTTATTATTCATATAAATTTAGTTGTATATGTACTCATTCCTGGCACGGTTGTGTACATTAATTCTGTAGCCATATTCTGGCCCGGGGTTTTCTCCGGTTTTCCTTCGGGTAGAGGTGGATGTTTCATAAAGTTTGTAACTGCATTTTTGACAATAAAGTTTATTTATTTACTCTCCAGTTTAAATAATTCAGTCACATTAGTGTTTCACAAACAAGTCAGCACTCGCATCGTCTACAGCTAGATGGACTGGAACTCGAACCCGAGACCACCTGCCGTTGGCTGGAGGTGTGCTACCCTTTCACCATCCACCTTTTGACTTCTGAAGACCCATTGGACGTTGGAGTAGGTGGTGCTACGGTCCCAGTCTAAAGCAATTTTCACCTGGTCTTATACAATGCAAATTTCCATCCCACAGTAGGTACTCGGAAGTTGTGAGTTTGCAAAATTCTTTAAAATATCATTCTTGTGTTTATCATATTTATAAAAAATCTCATTCTTCTGGCATTTTAGTTCAGCAGTAGAAAGACAAAGCGGCCAGGACAATAATATTTCTTTCTTTAACCCAGCCTTCTCCCACTTCATGTGGGGTCGGCGAATGGGGATGGACATATGATTTTTCATTTAGTTTTGGCTAGGGAATACTCAGGGTGCCGGATGCCCTTTCTGCCGCACCTCCCCTGAAGCGGGGACTAGTGAATGATGTGAAGGGTGAGTGAGTGATTATGAGTGAATGTTGTGGTGGAATGATAGGCTGCAGGGGAAACGGGAGAACCCCGACAAAACCTACCGCGAACACCACTCCATCCACCACGAGTTCTACTTGGATCGGACAAGGTTTGAACCGGCATCCCCAGAGGTAGAAGGCGAGTGCATTAGGCACTATGCCACAGGTCACCCCCAGGTGTATAATATTTATTTATAGCAAATAAATACACTTATAGTCAAATCAGCCAATGCATTGGATGCAAACTGCACATGACCAAAAGAGGAGCAATCAAGTAATGACTTGCAGAAGCTACAAGGGACCTTTACATCATTTTCAATGGATTTAATATTTGTGTGAGATCTCGAAGAGAAAAAATTGTGTCATGCGACTCCCCAGCCAACCACATCCCATTCAAATATCAAATTGAGTTATCTACTTGTTATAACATCTACAGGTATTTTACAAATTTTCATTTCATCAATCATAACATGCACTGTAACTTATTAGTTATTTTAAAATATTGAAACATCATAATTATTTATAACTTCTTTCTTAGTACAGAAAAAATTTATTGTGCTTTTTCTACACTATCCCATGTCTAGTACTCAAAGTTTTTATGCCACACATGGTGAGGATCTTTTATCTGTTACGATATTTATTTGCAAAATATTTTAATTGAACCACAGAAAAACATTTTTTCACTCAGACTCAAAGAGACAATCATTTACATTAAACAAAATGCTCCTGGAGGCCACATCGAGTCTAACGCACTATGAGCAACATACGGTTTATCCTGATTCATAGTTTGAGTTGCTACCTCAAAAGTTATCAACGATTCAGGTTAGTGGGACTGTAGAAGCCTTAACAAAAAGATCAAGAATATTGTAACACACATTATTTTTCACTCTTTGTAATTCATTTGTAATATACATTGAAAGAACACTAGTTTTTTAGTGGCAACTGTATGAATTATTAACTATTGTGATACATAAATTCTAATTTTAATAATATCACATTTTAATAAGTATCCTTAATTAAAAAACCATATAATACGTTTACTGAAAGCTATTCATACCTTCAGGAATACCATAAGTAAGTTTCATTTCTTAGTTTTACAGCTGTTAAGGCAGTTAAAAACCACCATTTGCTGATATACTTTGAACTCGTATTTACATATAAGCTTATAAACAAGAGCTATTTTCAATGCAGGTAATCTGTGTGCTTCTTTATTAAATTTAATGATTTAAAAAAATAAGATGAATTTTTACAATTATAAATGCATCAAATTGAGTTTCTGGTCCAAGAAAAGAATTGACTTATTAAACAAATACATTTGCAAAATATTCCAACTATGGAAAAAAATAGAAATTGCACACACTTACATATTCCTCTACGGTAACGTTACTTCATATATGAATGTCTTTTTCAAGGATAAATGTCTTGAGGAAATTTACAATTTGTAGTTTGTGTTGAAAAATATTAAATAAAGTACTAGTAATTTTGTTTTAAACACGTATACTCAAGATAATATTATGATGTTCAGTTCATCATTTTAAAACAGGAAAAGGAAATTTAAAAAATCAATACTCATCCATACAAGTGCGTGTCATTTTTTACACCACAAAATTTATTTTGAAAATGTACTTCTCATCTAAGTTAACGGAGTTATAAAGTAATAGTTTTTTCCTTCTTTTTTTTCTTCTATTCTTTAATGATTTGTGTTCTCTAAGTCACTGAGGAATAATTTATGTGAATAACTAACGTTAGTAATCGAATGTCTATCAGAATACAATACCTGCTTCACTCATTAGGACAAAGTATTTCCAATTATTTTATATTTAAATCGGATAAAATTGTTAAAGTCCACAAATGGGTTCTTTGTTTTGTATCTAGTAACGCAAGTAAAATTGATAACCCTATTTATTCGTATAACTGGTGAAAATAATGCATCATACTACAACACATCATATGATAATGAATGATATGAAACAAAGTATATTCTGCCTGATTGCACCCATTTGAAAATGAAATATCGAATAATCCGATGATCTAATTCAAGATACATAAATTGATGATTATTTCACTCAAATCAAACATCATGTCTTATTAGTTTGAATAATTCAGAAAAAAGAAATAAAATTTCGAAACAAACATTATATTATTTCATCCTTTATAAAATGAGATTTTGACAAAATTCTCTCAGTTTGGATGTTACGTTACAAACGGCACCTCGTATTGAAATTTCTTTTTCCTAGCCTTAGTATATTATGCTATACATTGATGAATGTTCAAGTAAGTACGAGGATATCACTCCGCTTATATCGACTCCTAGATATTAATAATAATAATAAACAACATCAAAAATGTGATGGGATTGAAATATAACTTGTTCCTGTTTCCAACAAATATTGCTAGTATGGGAGTAAAAAGCATCACAGTACACAGAATATTAAATGTCTGAATGTAAATGTTGTTCTAAGTATAATATTGTGGAACAAAAAATATCACAAAACTTTACTATTGGCTTAAGCATAACCTACTGCTATTTGACAGATGTTAAAAACTATATAGTTTACTTCTTAAGATAGATACTGAAACAAATTTAAAGGTCAGGAGAATTTATTTAATGCTGTAGCAATACTACTCTTGAGGAGTATAATTCTTCTTCCCATTTCAAATTCCAAATAAGGTAATACAGAATTTACGAAGAGTTCTACAATTATTTAGAATAGAACTGAGGAGTAAATAACAGGGTGGCAGACCTAAAGTGTTGAGGACTAAAAAAAATCAATTACTCATTTATGAAAAATAGGACATGACATACATAAGTTTACAATGAAATAAGATACTCACTTATTCTAATCATAATTTTACAATTATTTAATTTTAAACAGAAAGCAAAATTCATCAGAAACATCATGATAGCAAATTAATAGCCTCAGAAGAAATAGTATAAATAGGGAAGCAAAGAGAAAATTATATGAAAACACATTTTAAAAAACACAATAAAATTACAGGAAACATGACACATATAGATTAGAAAAAGTATGCAATTACCTAACTATGTATCAATCCTATTTTATATATAATAAAGCAGTAATTTCTGCAAAGCATGAAAAGTGACAAGAAATATTAATGATTTAGAAATTTGTAATTAGAAATGGATTTCGTCAAGTTATTACATTTTACACATTATAAAATATACATTGCCTACAAAGTATTACCAGATACTGTTCCATTCTAAACGACAGTAAATAAAATGTTTCACATTAAAACTGCAATCATCAGAGCAAATTTCACGTGGTCCAGATAGAACTATGCACTAAAATCAACTTATTAAATAAGGTTTCTTTCTGAAAAAAAGTTCCACAAAACATCTTCAATCAAAAGACTCTTTATACACAACACATTAGATAGGCTTGTAGCCAGTGTGAGATCGTGCATGTCTATTCAGAAAACGCTTCTCAGAAAAAGACACTTTACACACATCACAATAAAATGGCTTCACTCCTGTGTGAATTCGCAAGTGTCTCGTGAGATTACCCTTCTCAATGAAAGAATCTTTACATACTTCACAAGAATATGGCTTCTCTCCTGCGTGTATTAGCATGTGTCTCTTCAAAGTGCTGTTTACAGAAAAAGAAGAATTACACACATCACAAGTAAATGGCTTCTCTCCGGTGTGAGTTCGCATGTGTAGTTTCAAATAATAATTCTTAGAAAAAGACGCTTTACACTCCTCACAGGAAAATTGCATCTCGCCAGTGTGAGTTCGCATGTGATTCTTCAGGGAAGCCTTCACAGAAAAAGAAGAAAAACACACATCACAAAAAAATGGCTTCTCTCCTGTGTGTATTAGCATGTGGTTCTTTAGAGAACCCTTCTCTGTGAAAGAATCTTTACACACATCACAAGAAAATGGTTTCTCTCTTGTGTGAGTTCCTTCATGTCTTTTCAGATCAGGCTTCTGAGTAAAAGATGATTTACACATATCACAAGAGAAAGGCTTCTCGCCTGTGTGAATTCGAAAATGCATTTGATAACGGCTCATACAAGTGAAATCTTCTTTACAGACTTTGCATGAAAATGATTTCTTAGCAGAGTGAGTTCGAATATGCTCTCCGAGATGCTCCTTTTTTCGAAAGCACTTATCGCAGATATAACACGAAAATAGATTCTCGCTGACGTGTCGATTTGTCAATCGCTTCTGACATTTACCTTCAGCAAAAGGCGGATGACGAATGTTAGATGCTAACCTCTTCTCTACTGAAGGATTACATTTTCCCTCGTAGTTCTCTTCAGGGCTAAATACTGTAACACATTGCTCAGATCCCAACGTTTCTGGTTCTTCTAAAATACTGCTAAACTTCTTTTCCTCTTCAGTAACCAATAAGTACGAGTTTCCTGTAAACGCTGAAAAAGGAATAATAATTCAGAAAAACAAAATTTAATAAATAACATTTTTTAAAAACTAAATGATATATTGACGCATTTCCTGTGAGAGAGCTGCAACGGATTGTAACCGACTCAATTGCACAACACGTTAAAATGGTAATTTCTTAAAAATATAAATTACAACATAATAAAAGTACCCCTACATTAAAATTGCACATTAATATTTACACAACTCAAAGAAAAAGAGTTAAAACACAAAACAGCCAAATATGATTTGTACAAAAAAAAA